>JAPFFP010000099.1:6175189-6198089 GCA_026153255.1 Solanum medicagineum
GTAACATATGGCTCCTAGCAAAGATTGTGTTTGAGACTTACTCGATAACCCTCTGAACTTGCAGATTAAAGAATTGGATCTTGTGAAAGCTGATACTCTTCCTTCCTAGTTTATGTCGCTCGCTTTTCTTTTTATTTTTGTCCTAAAAGAATGACATGTTTCTACAGAATCAATTTAGAAGAATTAACCTAAATAGCCACCCGCCCAACTGCAAACGACAAAACAATCATACTCAGTGAAATCCCACAAAGTAGAGTCTGGGGAGGGTAGAGTGTACGTAGATCTTACCACTTCTCATGGAGATGGAGAGCCGTTTCTAGAAGACCCTCGGCTCAACTGTATCACCCAAAGTAAAAAGAGAAAACAATAGATATAGAATAACAACTAAAATGAAGAGCAATACCAATTCTACAAGGAAACAAAAACAATAAAAGTAGCATTATAATCAAACAGTAGTCACAAAACAACCATAATAGCTTGACTAATTCTATGACAAACCTAAAAATCATCACAAGGCAAAACAACATTCTACCCTTACTAACATTCTACCTTAATACGCAACCTCCACTCCTTTCTATTTAAGGTCGTGTCCTTGGTGATATGAAGCTGCATCAATATCCTGCCTAATCACCTCTCCCCAATACTTTTTCGCTCTACCTCTATCCCTCCGTGTAACCGCTAATTCAACCTCTCACACCTCCTAACAGGGGCATCGACACACCTCTGATCTGGATCGACACACCTCCCCTGCACATATCCAAACCATCTTAGTCTCGCTTCTCTCATCTTGTTTGCCACAGAGGTCACTCCCACCTTCTCCTGAATAATCTCATTCTTAATCTTGTCACTCCTAGTATATTCACATATCCATCTCAACATCCTCATCTCCGCAACATGCATCTTTTGAACATGTGAGTTTTTGACTGAACAACACTCTACCTTATATAACAAAGATGGTCTAACCGCCGTTCTATAGACCTTAACTTTAAGTTTAGGTGATACCTTCTTATCACACAATACTCCAGAGCAAGTCTCCAATTCATTCATGCTGCTCTAATGCGATACATGACATCATCGTCAATGTCCCTATTACTCTGGAGGACGAGCCCATGATATTTAAAACTCTCTTGGGAATAGGTTGAGTGGCAAACCTCACTTCCATGTTTGTGTCATTCATCAACAACAACAACATAGCCGGTGAAATCCCACAAAGTAGGGTCTGGGGAAGGTAGAGTGTATGCAAACCTTACCATTATCTTATGGAGATAGAGAGCCTATTTTCGAAAGATCCTAGGTTCAAATGTACCCACCCCAAGTAAAAGGAGAAAACAATACATATAGAATATTATTTAAAATGAAGAGCAATACCAATTCTACAAGGGAACAAGAACAATAAAAGTAGTAGAATAATCGAAGAGCAGTAACAACAGCTAATCCAATGACAAACCTAAAAACTGCCATAAGGCAAGACAACATTCTATCCCTACTAACTTTCTACCATAATACGTGATCTCTACTCGTTTCTATTTAAGATCATGTCCTCGGTAATATGAAGCTATGCCATATCCTGTCTAATCATCTTTCCCAAATACTTTTTCGGCCGTGACACTGAATTTGCACTCTAAGTATTTTGTTATGGTCTTACTCAATTTGAACCCTTTGGATTCCAGAGTTTGTCTCCAAACCTCCAGCCTATCATTAACCCTATCCCACATCTCATCAATCAATATTATGTCATCCGCAAACCAAGGTTAAAAAAGGGCTCAACACAGATCCTTGATGTAGTTCCATCTCAATAGGAAATACTCCGAGGCTCTTACTACCGTTCTAACCTGGGTTTGGGCTTTATCATATATACACTTTATTACCCTAGTATACACCATTGGGACACCTTTTGCTTCCAGACACCTCCAAAAGGCATCCCTGAACACTTTGTTATAGGCCTTCTCAAGATCAATGAACACCATATGAAGATCCCTCTTTCTTTCTCTATGTTTCTCCACCAGTCTCCACACAAGATGGATTGCTTCAGTTGTCAATCACCGCGGCATGAATCTGAACTGATTCTCGGAAATGGACACTCTTCTCCTTACCCTCATCTTCTTTACTCTCTCCCAGACCTTGATAGTATGGCTTAGCAATTTGGTATCCCCGTTAGTGTTACAGTTTAGATATCACCCTTGTTTTTTGTACGCTGGAACCATTGTACTCCACCTTCACTCGTCGTGCATCTTAGCTGAAAATACCATTAAACAACCTAGTTAACCACTCCATATTTGCCTTGTCAGTGCTCTTCCAAAATTCTATTGGGATTGCATCGGCCTATCGCTCTCCCCCTACTCATGCTACTAATAGTGCGTGTGGCCTCTTAACCTCTAAAACACCTACAAAATTCTGTAGACTATGAGTGCGCCAAATTGCCCAACATAATGTCTCTGTCTCTATTCTCATTTAAGAGTTTGTGGAAGTATGCTTGCCACCTCTACTAAATGGAGGTCTCGTCCAGCAATACCTCACCTTCCTTAACTTTGATGTACTTTACTTGATCCAAGTTGTGAGCTTTTCTCTCTTTTTTTCTCGATGCTATACAATCTCTTATCCCGTCTTTTCCCCTTAGCTCGGCATATAAGCATTGCAAAGATGTTGTCTTAGCACTCATGACTACGAACTTTGCTTTTGTCTTTGTCGTCTTATGGATATCCTTAAGCCTCCACTTTTTATCTTCATGTACCACTCCAATCACTTCGTATAAGCAATCTTCTTAACTTTCACTTTGTCTTGAACTTCTCCATTTCACCACCAATCTCCTTGACGACCACCAAAGATCCCTCTTGAAACCCCTAGTACCTCAGTAGTTACTTCTCTAATGCAACTAGTAGTAATGTTCAACATGTTGTTCACATCCCTGCTTCTACTCCAAGCACCCAAACCAATCAACTTGTCCCCATCTCCGGAGAAAGGGCAGGAGTCAGGGCCCTCCCCCAATCCAATCCTCGGTCGATCATAAAGGGTCTTCTTCCTCCTATCCCTCTTAGTCCCCTAGCCCATCACCAAAAGCCTATGTTGGGTAGTAATATTTTCACCCGGAATAGCCTTACAATCCTTACAAAGGCCTCTATCACCCTTGTGAAGTAGTAAGTAATCCATGTCTTAGTTACTATGCTATGAAAGGTAACCAAGTGATTTTCCCTCTTCGAAAAACACGAGTTAGCAATAACCTGCTTAAAGGCTCTAGCAAAATCTAGGAGTGACGCCCCACCTCTGTTCCTTTCCCCAAAACCAAGCCTCCATGAACATTATCAAAACCATTAGAAGTTGTACCGATAGGACCACTAAAATCTCCACCAATGAAAATTTTTTCGATGATTGGTATACGTCTCACTACCTCGTCCAAATTCTCCCAAAGAGCTTTTTGACTTCCTCATCCAAACCCACTTGAGGCGCAAAATGCACTTAAAACATTCACAATAAGCTTGCCTATAACTAGCTTAATCATCATCAACCTACCACTGGTCCTCCTAATCTCCACTCCCCATTCCCCAAGGTCTTCGTCGACTAGGATACCTACTCCATCATATCCTTGAATCATCCTGAATACCACAATTTAAACTCGTCCACATCCCGAACTTTGGTACCTTCCCATCTGGTCTCCTGAACACAAGTTATATTAATCTTTCTCCTCTTAAAGGCTCTTCCGTAGCTCTATGGACTTTAATGTAAGTGACCCTATATTCCATGATCCTACTCTCAACTTAAGATAACCTGATCCCCTACTACCCCTCGTCGCCGACCATAACTGAAGACATGACCCTGGTCCATCATCAATTCTCAAAGCCACGAGAAAGGATGAACTAGAAACAGGTAAATCGAGGGACTACAACAAATTCAGAAGATACCAATGCTTTAAATCAACAACTTAACAAGATAGTAGTAGACAAAACAATAAAATATAAAATATAGACCACGTACAGTAGCCAATAATCAAATACAAGAAATCAAGAAATATAACAGTAAGTATTTAATTATGTTTTTCGTATTCAACGTGAGGTGGGTAATTTTGTGGATGCGTAAAAGCCAATCAAATTAAGTATTTAATTATATTGGTAATTTGTGGATGCATAAAAGCCAATCAAATTAGTATTTAATTATATTTTTAGTAGCATTCTCAATTATTCTAGAATAGGATTTATATCTCATAGCTTCATGAGGATTAAGTTTAGCCATAGTTATTGGTCTGGAATAGGATTTAGGTTTCCTACTTTCGTTTGGATTAGACTTCCTATTCCAGTCATAAGACTATTATTTAGAGGGGCTTCTACTAAATAAATCATTAATTTGTAGTTTAACAAAAAATCAAGAGATCAGAGTTCTCTCATCCATTGTCAACCTCTCTTCAACGAGCAGAAGTTATATACAAAATAGGTCGATCTGGAAATTCAAACAAAGGCAAGGGAAAGTCAAAGTCAATTGATTTAGATTTTCCTGTTCATCGTCCTTTGAATCAATCCTTCTCTAAAAATACTAACATATACTCTAAAAAAATCAGATGGTGTTATGCCGAGAAATTTTAGTTTACCAACTGTTGTCTTGTATCTCCCAGGGTCTCTGAGAGGTACCCTTTGAACTGGGAGAAGCTTAACGTTCAGATCCATAGGGAATTGATAGGTCTACAATTTGTCATACTTTTTTTTCTCAAGTATGTCATGAGCATACTTTATTGTGAAATGACAATATTTGATACAGACTGAGCTACTTCAGTACCCTAGGAAATGGTCATGTCCTTGGTATGGAATTGTTGAAAGAGATATCTCTTCAAGCTGTCAATGCCCTCTTTATCACTGTCAGTGGTAACTGTATTGTTATCATAGATTACAAAATACAGAGTCAGTTAAATACATAGATTAGAGGCTAAGTGTCAGTTAAATACAGAGTGACCAAGGCCGCTTCAAATCGTGCCAAACTCATGTATAATTGTGCTAGATGTTGAACCCATAATTGAGTAATTAAAATGTGCTCTCTGTAATAATTTAAGCCTTAAGATGGGATCATCATACATTTCAACATGGTATAAAAGCAACTAAAGGTCATGAGTCGAGTCTCATTGCTATCCCTTTAAATATCCTTCCACTTGCTTGGCCTATGAAAAAGAATCAGGTCAGCATGTGATAAGGCCTAAACATCTCATTCAAGGTTTACTTAGTTCAATCTACATGCATAAAGTTCTAAACATGTCATTTGAGGCTTATCTAGTTCAATTTCAATGGCTGGGTTTTAGCCCTAGGCCATCAAAACCAACAAACAACAAAAACAACATACCCAGTGGAATTCCACAAGTGGGGTCTGGGGAGGGTAGAATATACGTAGACCTTACCACTACCTCATAGAGGTAAAGAGGTGGTTTCCTGGTAACCCTCATCTCAGAAACCCATAAGCATAATAAACTAGATATGGAAAAAAGGAAAGGAAAATAAAGGGAACAGAAAGAGCGACTAATAAGGAAAAACACATGATAGTATGCAGATACGATAAAATTAACATTAAAAGACGAATAATGACAACACAAGATATAAAGGCAATGTAAATATGGTAAAAGTAAACAAATATAGGACTAAAAATGACAACATACGATGTAAAGACATCACTACTCCTACTACCTACTATATCACGTCATATATCGACCTACCCCTGCTAGCCTATTAGCTCTCTACTCTATTACGCGACCTCCACTCTATTCTATCTAAGATCATGTCCTCGGTGAGATGAAGTTTCACCATATCTTGTCGTCCTCCTACCCCGGATACTTCTTTGATCTACCTCTACCCCTCCGTGTAACCCCTAAATCTAACCTCTCGCACCTCCTAACAGGAGCATCGGTACTCCTTCTCTGCACATGTCCAAACCAAAGCACTCTCGCTTCCTAATCCTATCACTCCTGATATGTCCACACATCCATCTCAACATCCTCATCTCCGCAACCTGCATCTTCTGAATATGTGAATTTTTAATTGGCCAACACCCCACCCCATATAGCAAAGATGGTCTAACCACCATTATGTAAAACTTGTCTTTAAGCTTAGGTGGTATCTTTTTATCACACAATACTCCTGAGGCAAGCCTCCATTTCGTCCATGCTGCCCCAATACGATGTGCAACATCATCATTAATATTGCCACTACTCGGAATGATGGATCCAAGATACTTAAAGCTCTCTCTTTGGAATAGGTTGAGTGGCAAGCTTCACTTCAAAGTCTGCTTCATCTCTAGCAACACTGAATTTACACTCAAAGTATTCCGTTTTGGTTCTGCTTAATTTAAACCCTTTGGATTCTAAAGTATATCTCCAAACCTCTAATCTATCATTAACTTTAGTCCAAGTCTCATCAATCAGTACTATGTCATTTGCAAATAGCATCTACCATGGCACCCCCTCCTGGATAGACCGTTTCAGCTCATCCATTACCAAAGCAAAAAAGAAAAGGGCTCAACACAGATCCTTGATGGAGTCCCATCTCAGCCGGAAAATACTCTGAGTTTCCTCCTACTGTTCTTATCCGAGTTCTGGCTCTGTCATACATATCATTTATCACTTTAATATACATCATTAGAACACCCTTCGCCTCTAGACATCTCCATAAGACATCCCTCAGAACTGTCATAGACCTTTTCAAGGTCAATGAACACCATATGAAGGTTCCTTCTTCTCTCCCTATATTTCTCCACTTATCTCCGTACTAGGTGGATTGTTTCAGTAGTTGATTGTCTCGGCATAAATCCAAACTGGTTCTCAAAAATAGAGACTACTTTCCTCACCCCCATCTCCACCTCTCTCCCACAGACATTCATAGGATGGCTTAACAACTTGATACCCCTGTAAATGTTACAACTTTGAATATTACCCTTGTTCTTGTACAATGGAACCATTGTACTCCTCCTCCATTCATCGGGCATCTTAGCGGTCTTCATAATAGCATTAAACAACCTAGTCAACTACTCAATACCCTCCTTGATCATGCTCTTCCAGAAGTCCACCGGAATTTCATCGGGTCTGGTCGCTCTCCCTCTATTCATCCTACTAATAGCATGTCTAACTTCCTCAACTCTAAAACGCGTGCAATAACCAAAATCTCGATAACTGTCGGAGTGCGCCAAATCACCCAACTCAATATCTCTGTCCTCTTTTTCGTTTAAGAGTTTATGCAAGTAAGCTTGCCACCTTATCTTCATGGAATTCTCATCCACTAACACCTCACCATTCTCATCCTTAATGCACTTCACTTGGTCCAAGTCACGAGCTTTTCTCTCTCTCACCTTCGCAAGCCTATACAATCTCTTGTCCCTGCCTTTTTCACCACACTCAACATACAAGCGCTCAAACGCTATTATCATAGCACTCGTCACTACCATCTTTGCTTCTGTCTTCGTCGATAAGCTTGCCACCTTATCTTAATGGAATTCTCATCCACAAACACCTCACCGTTCTCATCCTTAATGCACTTCACTTGGTCCAAGTTACAAGCTTTTCTCTCTCTCACCTTCGCAAGCCTATACAATCTCTTGTCCCCGCCTTTTTCACCACACTCAACATACAAGCGCTCAAACGCTATTATCATAGCACTCGTCACTGCCATCTTTGCTTCTGTCTTCGTCGTCTTATAAATATCTTTAAGCTTTATTTTTCCATCCTCATCCCGACATTCCAACCACTTTGTGTAGGTAATCTTCTTTGCTTTCACTTTGCCTTGAACTTCTCCACTCCACCACTAATCGCCTTGACGTCCACCAAAGGTCCCTCTGGAAACCCCTAGTATCTCGATGGCAACCCTCTTAATGTAACCAGCCGTGGTATCCCTCATAGTGTTCACATCTCCGCTGCTACTCCAAGCTCCTAAATTACTCAACTTTTCCCCCATCTCCCGAGAAAGAGCAGAAGCCAGGCCACCCCATCTAATCTTGGGTTGGGCATAAGCAACCTTCTTCCTCTTACCCCTCTTGATCTCCAAGTTCATTACTAGAAGCCTATGTTGAGTGGAAATATTTTCACTTGGAATTACCTTGCAATTCTTACAAAGGCTTCTATCATCCTATCGGAGGAGTAAGTAGTCAATTTGGGTCTTAGCTACCGAAGTCAATTTGGGTCTTGGCTATCGTATTACAAAAGTGATTTTCTCTCTTTGGGAAACATGAGTTAGCAATAACCAACTCGAAGGCTTTAGCAAAGTCCAAGAGAGACGTCCCACCTCCATTCCTCTCCCCAAAACCAAAGCCTCCATGGACATCATCAAAACCACTAGAAGTGGCACCAATATGCCCATTAAAATCTCCCCCAATGAAAATCTTTTCTGTGGCTGGTATACCCCTCACAACCTCATCCAAATCTTCTCAAAAGAGCTTTTTGACTTCATCATCTAGGCCCACTTGGGGTGCATAAGCACTAACTATATTCTCAATTTGACTACCGACCACAAGTTTAATAGACATCATCCTATCATTATTCCTTCCGACCTCCACGACATACTCCCTAAGGTCTTCATCTACTAGGATGCCTACTCCGTTCCTATCCGTAAAACCACCCGAATACCATATTTTAAACCCATCTAGGTCTGGCGCCTTAGTACCTACCCATCTGGTCTCTTGAACATATGCTATATTAATTTGTCTCTTCTTAAGGCTCTTCACTGACTCTATGGACTTCTCCGTAAGTGATCCTATGTTCCACGTCCTACTCTCAACCTAAGTAGGCCCGTTCCCCTCTTACCCCTACTACCCCTAACCTCCAACTCCAACCGGCGACATGACTCTAATCCACCTTCAGACCCCAACGCCACTAAAATTCACTAAGAACTATGTAAAACGATTCTCAAATACTGATGTTTTTCATGTACGGAACTGTCTTAGTACTTCGATAAACAACTCGCGCTTTAAAAGAAATCTTTAACAGTGCACCTTGCTGAGCTATCTTTTGAATTCTGCCTAGACACTTCAAGCTTCTTGGGATTGATACAAGTATATTGATAATATGTGCAGGTTACCCGTTCCCTTTTAGGCACCTCGCTTGATGTGGTTGCAGAGGTGCAAAAGGCACAAACACAGTTCCGTAACTTGGCTGATATTACCTTTTCCGCTCCAACTGGTATTGTTGTTGGATTCTTCCTGTCATTTCTCACCCCGCCTGCTGCCTTCTGCTTGTGATATCTGTTTGCAGTTGGGCCTCTATCACAGGCACTTGCTGACAATTATTTTAGGGTTATTTATTGCTGTAATTTCAGTAATTTAGAATTACTGTTTGAGCTTGTTTAATTGCTTCTTCTACCCTATATTATCTGAGATTATTTGACTGCGTATGGAGTTTTAACATGCTAATATGACTTTTATGCTCTATCTATGGTGAAAATAAAATAATCTGTGTAAAACTAATTTGAGAGAGCATTCGAACAGATTTATTACTGCAAAATCCTTACATTTGCAGAAGTTTCAGAATATATCATAAATGGAATGGTTAAACAAGTTGGATTTTCTAGAATAAAAGTCTCATGTAAAACAGAACAGTGTAGATGTTTTATTTCAGTTATGCAATATTTTAATATTGTTGGATTAGGGGTAGTAAGTTCTAATTTGTATGTGTTCTTATTTTATTTAGTTGCACTGTTGTGTATCTTGCATGTTTGGTCGCAAAAGGTACTGTTGCAGGAATACTCATTCTATTTTCCTATTTAGTTTTAGTTGAATTTTAGATTGCATTTTCTTTGGCTGAATAAATTGATAATCCTTAAACTTGCAAGTAAATTTCATTTAGACACTCGAACTATGCCATATTCTAGTTAGACAACTGAACGCATGATAAAGTGTTCCTATTAGACAGTTTCAACTCATATTTTGGAAAAGTTTTTATGGGTGTTCACAAGGGCCAATTATTTAGATAAGCTAATAACATAAAATTGTCTCCTTCAATTTTACACATCAGCATCACTTGGAACATGCGTGAGGTTTCCGGCGTAGTAAGCTTAATGCATACAATTAAAAGAGGAAACATGTTTTAAGTGGCCAATTTATTGGCGTAACAGACGCTTGAGAACTTGCACAAATACTTTATCAAATTCTGAGTCGAAAGTGTTTAATAAGAGCACTTTATCATATGTTTATTTGCTCAATCAGGACATGTCGTAGTTCGAGTGTCCAAGAAAAACTTAATGACAAGTTTAAGGGGCTGTCGATGTATTCTGCCATTTCCTTTGTATATCTTTCCTTTCAAGGGGCTATTTGTTGTTCTCTTCATCCACGTTAAAGGTTTCTTTCTCTCGTCTTGTAAGTTTCACATCAGGCTGTGCTGCCTGTTGTTGCACATCCTTTTTGTATTTCTAGTTATGCTTTTCTGATGATTGTTGTCATTTTTCATGCTCTCAAGTTGTTGAGCTCCTCTTACACACTACATTTCATATAGGAGGTTTCTTGTGGAAATGTACTAAGAAAATTAAACATAAATGACTGGTAGCGACAGCTTTGCTGTCCCCTGGAGATGAATACTGTTGATTCTGATCTTCGGCAGCATGGTTATTAAAAAGGACTTGTGAATTAATTCATATGTTATGATTGATTGATGAATTTCATGCGTAGATGACACATGGGCACTCGATGCCTTTACGTTTAATGCAATTTATAGGAAGTTGAGATCTCCTGCAATAAACTGTAAATTTGTCCTTCTGGAGTAAGGTTCTAGTAGTCATTGCTATTGGCAGATAATTTAAACTATTTTGGCAGTATAAGCATGGGGTATCTTTGTACCTAACACTTGACTTCATGTTTGCAGTTGAGAAACTTGAGTTGCAGCTTCATTTTATGAATTTTACTACTGGCAAGAAGGTGAAACTGACACTAGACATGTCATGCTTGAATAGGTGCAGTCCTTATGTTCATACAACTTTGTATCTTTTGCTTTCACCTTTCACAAGATACATGTATGAATTGGTTCATGTTTGTCATGTTTCCTGCTGGATAAGTTATCTTATACTGTACATTGTAACTGTCCCTTTAGTTCTCAAAACCAGAAAGAGGAAAGCAAATTAAATGTTGAAAATAGTTTGATAAGTTGGTTGCTGCTCATAGGTCATAAGATGAGCACAATGAAATCATTTGAGCTGTTCTTTCAAACCAATTCTATTTGGTCTTGATTTTTCTTGTCTGGTTTCTCTGTCCCGGTTAAAAACTTTGAGAGCACGGGTTGTTTGTTTATCATTTTTTGAAACAGGAGAGTTGCTGTATGATCTGAACATAGCAATGCTCCATTGGTTCCAGGCTTCTCTTCTTACAGAAAAGCTTAAAATTATTAGCTAATCACTCTCCTTGGTCTGGTTGATTTTAAACTTCTAGTTTATCTCAGATGTAGGAAACCATATGGTTGGAACATCTAATTATTCCCAAGATTAGATAAAGTGGTTCATTTGAGGCACAGGCAACTGTGCTATAAGCAACGAGGCGCACATACAATTAAATCAAGCAATTAAGATGCACTAGTGACACATGTCACATGTGCCAGGAAAAATAGATCGATTTAGACCATATTTCTTATCTTGCCGTGTCTAAAGTTTGTCTGAAGTTCTGCATATATATCATTTATTGCCTAAGACCTCCTTACTGGTTATGTAGTCAGAACTGTTGTTTCAATGATCATATAGGTTGTGTTGATTGATAGGGAATTCTGCTTTTCATCAATTCTTCATAAGATTATTACAAACTCTTTGCTGATATGTGACTGCATCTTCACCGTGTATCGCAAATTACTGACATTCTAAGGATTTTCTGACAGAGGAGTCTATCCTTCAGAAGTTGTTCCATCCCAGTTTGCAGCTCTAGCTGTTCCTGCAAAACATTCAGATGATCCACTACTTCGTGAAATTAGAGATGCTGTCAAAAGCCTTAGATCTGGATACATGAGGATTATACAGTTATGTGACTGTATTTCGCAGGTGGTTCAAGCCTCTGGCGAATAACTTCAGCAGAAAGGAAAAATTAAACAACTTGGATGAATGGACTCTTGTTGAGGCTGCCACTGCATTCAAATTTACCCTTGCGTGCTGCTGTAGTTGTCAAATTCCTCAGGTTCGACAAGCACACAGGTCCTCTACGATGGTAATAATCACATAATATGTTGAATGCTAATGCTGGTATATAGGGTGAGATTATAGCTGAATGTATAACTTGTTTCCTTCGATGCTGAAGTATTGTCCTCAGGGCTTTCTCCCAGGTGTGCTTTTTCCTTATTTTTTTCTCCAAACCTTCTTATTTTCCTTTTTGTGGACAAGGGATTTGGGGGGTCTAAAATGTAGAACTAGAATGATCCCTGTGTACTTTAATGAAGTAATATAAGTCGTTAGGCTAGCTGCATTTTGCTCATGCACATGTGCCCCTAAATGAAAGGGTGAAAACTCTTAACGAGGAATTCTACAGTTTGCCTACTTTAGCTGTATGTGTTTTCATTCTCTTTCCAGCTATGGACGTTTGCCTCGACGTCTTGTTGCTAATGTATCTATTAATTTCAAAATGTGAATTTGGCTATGGATAGGATTAACTCTTCATGATTGCAGTTACTTTTCACATGCTTGTTTGGTCATGTATTCTACTAACTGTGTCCTTTACCCTTAGAATACCACCAACCAGTTTTTGTACACTGTATATGTTGAGTATTGGAGATGTGATGATGTGGGAACCGCGTACCATTTCCTCAGGGGAACTTCAACTTTTGAACAGGAAAATTCGAGAGAAGAATGTTCTAACCACGACTATAAACTGATTGCCAAGCTTATCTGAATTTGATCATGTACTTCCAATGTAATAGGGGGAAATTAAACTGTAATTATTATTAACTGCTTTAAAGTAAACAACGTGACTAGTCAAAAGGAAAAGGCGTTTTTACTACATCACTATCAGTGTCAGCATTATGTAAGTCATGCTTCTGTCGAGATGATTGTACAAAGTTACTTTAAGATGATGAAAAACATAATATAAATGAAACTCTTTTGTTTTGGTAAGTTTTAAAAGTAGTAGTCCCAGAAAAACCTTGATAATGAAGCTTTATAACATGTTTCAAGAACCACACGCCAGAAAAGTGGGACTTGTGGTTTCTTAATTACGAAGCAAACTATTCGCAAAGGTCCTCCAACCAGCATGCATACATTGAGTTATTATACATACTAATAATTTCGTCTCAACAAACCATTGGTTGGTTTGGTTTGATTTTGAAATTTATCAATTTGAATTATCAGTTATTGATTTAAAGATATGTTAAAGTTATTATGAAATCATTATGGAGATTTTAAGATTTGACACAAAAAAATATTGAATTGAAATCACTTAGAAACAAGGTAACAAATCAAATGAATCATGCATATGAGTTGACAGATTGCATTTCACTATGGTTACCAAAATCACTAAATCAATAACCTATTATCATAAATTTATTACTTTTTTTTTAATTTGAGTTATTGATTTTAATTTGACTTTGAATAGCCTCATTATGAACGTCCCAATTCCCTCCTTTTTCTGTTTGAACTTTTTAATTATTATTACAATTTAGTCAAAGTAGAAAGATGGTCAATGTGAATGCATATCCCATTTCACCATAGAGGGAAGAAAAAACAGACCTTTAGATTTTGGTAAACAACCAAAGAATTTGTCATGCACTTACCAAACAAAATCTAGTGTATTTGATGGGTGGTGTCCTTGTCAAATGCACATAAAATAACCACGTTATCAGAATATTTGACTAGACAAAAAATTAAATTATAAATGGCGGTGACATATAATTTTATATCTCAAACTAAATATACTTTGATGCTTTAAAATAATTTTCTTGTCCATGTCCAATGACTCTTTATTGAAGCTTCACTAAAATTGAATTTATGTCTAATCATGGAAATTTAATTTACTTCATTTTAATGTCTTTATCTGATTTTATTGACATCTTAACATGACATTTATAAGCAGTGACGGAGCTCATATTTTTATAACATGGATGAGTAATTTTTGTATTAAAGATGTTAAACAATTGATTATATATCAAAATATTTATATTTAACCTATATATTCAAAAAAAAATTTCAACGAACAATGTTCATCTGATAACGTTGGATGAATATAGCTCAGCTATGAGGAAATAAAGTTGGGCAATTAGAAAAGGGGTCATGAAACACAGTTCAGTGAAAGAAACTGGATGTGACACTACCTCAACAAGAGATAAAAAGTTCAGACAACTCGAATTTATGCTAGGGTCATAGTATTATTAATCAAGTATAATAAAAAAATGTGTCATTTAATATAATCTTATTTAATATTTATGTTATTCAATTTTAAATGTGCACAAGCAGATACTTAATCATACATAAAATTTTAGCAAGTACTCATTTTATTTCAATTTATTGTTCTACCTTTGTAAAAAAAATATTATCAAATTTAAGATCATAAGATTAAAAAATATTTTAATACAACTAACATATTTTTAATTTTAAAACATAAACTTAGAAAAAAAAGGTTACTTTCTTACACTAAATAGGTCGAATAAATTAAAATGAGGTATCGGAAACAAAATAAATTCTCAATTATTTTTTTTAAATAATAAGTATAGATTTGGTGGTGGTGGGAAGTACTTGTCTTTTTGCTTACGGTATATTGGGTAAGAATGTGATATCAGCGTGAAATAAAAGTAGGGTCCCAAAAAGGTTAAAGACAGCATATCACTTTTTTTAAAAAAATATATTTTTTTTGATTCGTACAATTTCGATTAAATTTAAATTATCATTATAAGGTATAGTAGCTAATCTTATTTATAATAAAATTTTCTCTATATTCAAAATTTAAATTTAAAATTCTTAATTATAGAATAAAATAATTTTATCGCTATAGGACGTATGTTGATAAGCACGTCACCTTTGTTTGCTAATCATTGGCCGTCCCTTTCAAGTGGCTGATTAAAGTAGTATTCCAAGTGCCTTATCCATAAAGAAATATGCTTCAAAATAGTTTATATTACTAGTACCAATACAACTACTTTCTTTATTATTATGTTGGGTTTCAAGATTTAAAAATAATAGATATTTATTTGATAGATCTATATGATATAATAAAAAATATAAAGAGAATAAAAAGTTAAAAATATTTATGTGATTGTAAATTATTTTATAAAAATATAATTTTAAAATTAAGTTATTTATAATTATAAAATGATAGTATTTCTTTTGCGATAAATTAAAGAAAGATGTGTTATGTAAATTAGAATAGATGAATCGTTATTTTATTATTGTTGTTGTTATTTTTTATTATTTGTTGATTAAACCACGAGATACTTTTTCCAATTTTTTTTATTGTTATCATTTGTAGTGAATGACAAGTGTTGAGCTTTCTGGGATGCCATTCACTAAATCTAACGTAAGATGCCATTTTTCTTTTTGATTTGGTTAAGGTCTTCTTGTTGGCCAAAGTTGATTTATAACTAGTGAGAAGTGACACGTTTTGGATTTTGGAAATCAAATATGATGTAAATTCTTTCTCGTCTATCATTTTCAGATTCTCTTTTACATTTTTCTATAAAAATGTAATTCAAGTAATTGAAAAGGTGAAGTTTAGGGTATGTTTGGTATTGAGGAAAATGTTTTTTGATTTTTTTGTGGTTGGTTGGCTTGAATATTTTTCAAATTGATTTATTTTTTTACAATTAACAAAATGACTTCCCTAGATACTTATTCAAAAACTCACATCTTCAGAAGATGCAGAGCGGGGAGATGAGGATGTTGAGATGGTTGTGTGGGCACATTACGGGGGATAAGATTAGGAATAAGATCATTCGGGGGAAGTTAGGGTGACCTCTGTGGCAGACAAAATGAGAGAAGCAAGACTGCAATGGTTTGGGAGAAGAAGTGTTGACGCTCCTATTAGGAGGTGCGAGAGGTTGGATTTAGGGGTTACGCGGAAGGGTAGAGGTAGACCGAAAAAATATCATGGGAGGTAATTAGACAATATATGGTGTAACTTGGTATCATCGAGGAAATGACCTTAGATAGAAAGAGGTGGAAATCGCATATTAGGGTAGAAGGTTAGACGGCTAGTATGGATAGGATGACTGACCTTGTGATATAGTAGGTTAGTAGAGGTAGTCGTTGTTATCTTGAAAAATAGCTTTTTGAAAGGAAAAATTTGAAAATCAAAAATCGGTTTAAACTTAATTAATTTAAGGAAAACCAATTCTCGAAATTCGAAAGAAAACAGAGTCGCCACCTAATTTTAAGGATAATTAGGAAACCAATAAGCATTTAAAAAGACCTAACAGAAAAATATCTTTTTAAAATCCAAAGAACAGGTTCGGGTTCCCATTCCCACTTCAAGAAGGTTTTACGCATTTGAAATGGCCGCTAAATGTGGTTATCCAGCGATTAGGAAAGTTGACTAACTTTTAAAAATTTGGCTGACTTTAAAAAAAAAGTTGACTGGTTTTAAAAATTGAACTAAAATGCAAAATCAAATTTTATTTTTTCTTTTCTTTTTTATTAGTTTTTCTTATTTTCTTTTTTAAAAATAAAAATAACATAAATGGTTTGACCTGTTGGGGAATCTAATTAGCTTGAAACCAATAAAAAAGGTTAGAGTTAGATAAACATCACAAGCAATATAACGAAGTATAAAAACAACAAAAGAAAGATACATTATTGGGCTTGCAGGCCCAATAAATCTGCTGCTGCTCTTCAATGGGCTTGACCCATTTCTGTATGTGATAGACACTTAGTGTATATTCGTTACGTATCAGTGCATGTACACTAAATTCGACTTTCAAAGCTTTGTATATCAACTTCCTGTAGATTGCTTCCTTCACTGTGAATTGATAAGTCTGATTTGAAGAGGGGAGTGGGGCCTTCATGGCCAAGCGAAGATGCCAAGGATGATGGAGTCCAAAGACTCGATCGGTCAGAACCTTTTTTGGAGCAGCGAGACGATGAGCTTAAATGAAGATCGTTTACCCCATTATGAATCGAATTTGTGTGCCTATTTCGATCTAGTGCTTTTGGAGCAAGAACTGGGGATGACGAACTAAAACGAAACCTTCACTCTATGAACAGAGACCTTGCTAAAATACTTCAAAATTGGAAACGTTTTCTTGATAAAGGACGGCTCTTAGATTTTCTAGGGGTTTTCTGGTAACTCGATGGCCGCCCATACTAGGTTTTTGAATTCGTTCGCCGCCCAATTTCTAGCGGGTTTCTTCGATGACTCCGGCCACCCTAAGCTTTTTCTAGGTTTTCCTCAGGATCTCCATCATCGTCCCCAAAACGAAGAAGAAGAAAGGGTTATATAGGGGACGAATTAAGGTTCGAAGATGGGGGAATCGGGCTTTCGAATTCAAAAATTTGGAAATGGGTAGGGCCGATTCCTCAATCTCGATAAACCTGAGCGTGATTTATGGGAGAAGAACGTTGGGGAGTTGTCGGGGTCTAGAAAAGGGAAAGGGGAAGATGAAAATGGAGCGTGAAGGAGAAAGAAAAGGGAAAAGAAATGGGGAATTGGGGGCGCGTGACCCCCACACGCCTTACTTATATATATATATATATATATATATATATATATATATATATATATATTTGTTAGAAAGCTGGTTATTTAAACTGTTAAAAATTAAAAGTTCGATGACTGATTTATGCTGTGGAGGGTAAAAATTGGGTGTCAACAGTTGTATCGTTATATATTGTGTTGTTATTGTTCGTTATTTATTTTATTATTTTTATTGTCTTTATAAATTATCAGTTGCTGTCCACTCTAGACGTTGTCTCATATCTAGTATTTTCTGCTTTTAGGGATGATATTTTTGAGATGAGGGTCTTTCAAAAACAGCCTCTCTATCTCTATGAGGTAATGGTAAGGTATGTGTACATTTTACCCTCCTCTGACCCACTTGTGGGATTTCATTGGGTATGTTGCTGTAAGAAAAATGACTTCCCTACTAAAAGTAGAGGAAATATTTTTTAAATGTTTCAATCTCATTCTCACGGCCACCTAAACAACCTAAATGCCCCGACTACTAGCCCCTAAACCAACTTCATCATAATGCGATCCACCTTGCCCTCGTCGAACTAGAAACTTAAATCTAGATTTCTCGATCCTGGATCCACTCTGACCAGACTTGAATGTGGTGACACTTATCTTAACTCACCAAGACAAGTCAGCCTAAGACATCGATATTACAAGTAAAAATGGAAGTAAAGCAGAAATGACAACTTGATTAAGCCAAATAAACAAATAAGAAAGTCACAACTCTAAAACAATTCCAAAATCTAGTGTCACGAGTACAAATATTTTAGTGTTACATTCAATTAAAAAAAAATACAAGTCTCAACGTTTTTGTATCTCAAGTTAAACAAGAATATAATGATAGAACATGAGGGTCTGCTAAGGTGAGAAGCAACTACCTCTCATATGTCACAAATCCAAATAGGTTGTGAGTGACAACCTCCAACCCTCTAGTGGGAGAACCAAAATCACAACCTAACTATCCAAAACTAGTACAATTTCAACATTTAAAGTTACGCAAACAAGTTTAAATAACACAAAAATGAGTTTTTATAAACTCAACATAATCAAACTAGCAAAAGCGGACCTTTAGAACCTTGAATTAATGTACCAAAACTCCAAGTGTCCAATATAAAGGGATGCAACCCTAGAAAATTATAGAAAAATAAATAACTAAGCATCTAACTCTGGAAATAAATGTACTAAAAAGATAAACAAATTCATGAAAGGTTTGAATGAACTGGCCTACCCTTGAATTCGAATCACCACTGGTCTCTTAGCTAAGATCTGCTATCTAAAGATGCCTTACACTCAATAAAGAAAAAGCAAATGCAGTATTAATACACATAACAATCGTGTACTAGTAGGATCACGCGTTATTCTAATAAGTGAAATATATAAACCCGCAATTACAACTTAGTAAACCAACACATATAAAAGAATAGAAAATTACAGTTCATATTATACATGCCACTCTCATAATCATCATTATTGTTACAACAAATTCAATAATAGTCCCCTCATGGGACCCATACCCAAACAAGTTATGTTGAGTGACACTCAATTCAATAATATATCAGAATATGACACCCAGTTTAGTACTCTCTCTGTCCCAATTTATATGGCACCCTTTTCTTTTTGGTCCGTCCTAAAAAGAATGTCACCTTACTCTAATAGGATATAATTTATCTTTAAACTTCCCTTTTTACCCTTAATGAAATGATTCTCAACCACACAAATATCTAAGAATGACTTTAGACCACAAATTTTAAAACTCTTCTTTTTTTTCTTAAACACCATGCCAAGTCAAAGGGTGCTACATAAAATAGGACGGAGGGAGTAATATATAACAATATGACACCCTATTCAATAATATGTTGGAATGTGATACCCGATCTAACAATCACTATTAGACACACAACGAATAATTCAAACTTACACAAATCCATTATAGATTCATTGCATGCAATTTGAAACCATGACATACATACAAGAAGTACTATGAAGTAGTTAACAATCATATGTCACACAAATAGGAATATCAAATCATGACCTTCCTTGAATCATGCCCTTGAAAACTCTAAGTAACTGGAGCTTTCTCCTTTTCTAAAGTCTCAGATTATATTTGGTCTATAAACAATCAATAAATACAATAAAAATGGCCTAAATTTCAATTATATTAAAATCCTAATCCTTGACTACTTCCTTGATCATTAACCCTAACTAGGTCTTTTTCAACCATTAATCGCAAGTCGCAGTCTTTTCCTTTGAGAATTCTCCCAGATTCTAAGGTCTGGTATTCAAATTACAAGTTAGAGGAGCTATTAACTTACCTTTGTCGATGAATCAGGTGAAAAATTGATGAAAAACTACACTAGGTCTCTGTTGATCTCTCAAGAATGAAGTGGAAGAAGTAAAAATGAATTTTGAGATTCTTTTAGACTTAGAATCCGTGATAGTTCCGCCATGGCGATCTTTATCTTGTCATGGAGACACCATTTTAGAGGGATCCATCCTTTTGTGGTGGCTTGCACGAAGGCAGAAACTCATAACTCGCATTTCAAGTCTCTATTTCACAACACACTCTCAAATCATGACATTCGATAATCTACTCTTTACGCCAAGATCAATTTCAGAAATTTTACTCACCCAAATTTGATTCCTAAAACTATAAAGTCTTGTTGTTGTCTATCAAATCCAAAGATCAAAATCATGAATTAACCCCTAATCCGTACCCCATACTTCACATGACTCAGATTTCCTCCAACTCTAGCCTTGGCTCAAATTTTCAACTTATACTAGAGTTTTTTGGCCCAATTTTTCTTTTCCATTGATATATCCATAATTACGGGGATAGGTCATTACATAACTACCAATTTATTTATCACTCGTCTCTGAGTGATCCAACAGGAAAAGACTAGGCTAAGATAAGAATAGAGTAGCACTTAAAACGATGAGTAACTGAGGATACTTATCTTGCATATCCTTCTCAATTTCCCAAATTCCTTCCTCTACTAGAATATGTTTTCGTTGGACCTTCACAAACATAAACTCCTTGATCCTCAATTTTAGGACATCCTAATCAAAAATTGTAACTGGCTCTTCCTTGGATGGACTTTATACTAGCTAGGTGGTAAAACTAACCTATAAGCCACTAGTCCTACACAAGCAAGGATCGCGAATGAGCCAATATAGCGAGGATTGGGCTTTCCTTTCTTACCAAACTTCATAATACCCTTCATGAGGGACACTTTCAAAAAAATATGTTCACCAGCCTAGAACAGTATATCTCTAACCTTGAGATTCGCATACTCCTTCTATCGACTCTAGGCTGCTAGGAGCTTGGCTTGGATATTTTTTACTTTATCCTTAGCATCTTTCATCAAATCATCCCGAAGGGCTTCACATCTCCAGCCTCAAATCATCCTACGGTTGATCTACATCCCCTCCTATCAAGGGATTTAAAAGGAGCCATGTCAATGTTGGAGTGATGATTATTATTGTCGGAGAATTAATCATTTTCATAGACTTGACTTTTTTTATTAGTCAAATGCATTACAACAACAACGACATTCTTTAATAGGATCCGAAACGAATAAAATATATGTAAATTTTACTCCTATCTTGTGTGATAAAAATGTTATTTTGACAGAGACTAGCTCAAGAAAAATATTTCAAAACAAGTTTCAAAAACACAAAGATTATAGAAGTGCTAATAAAATACTAAAAGGAAGAAATATTAACGCTAAAAAGATAGTCCAAGCAAAACAATAAATTGGTCACATACACCCCTTAAGAAGCAATAAATAAAATATTACCTCCTTGAATTTTTATTATCAAGTATCTACTTGCCACACCCTTTAAAAAGTAATAAATAAAATGATAATTTTGTTGTACAACCGTTTGAAAATAATAAATTTCATGCTTTAGAAAATGCATTTGAAAAATAATTATAGTTTATAATATTAGTATAGTGATCAAGTAAATGTGGATGAAAGTAGTAATTTTACTATATTACCCTTATTTATTATTCCCTCTATCTCATTTTATATGACACATTTTTCCTTTTTAGTTCGTCCCAAAAAAAAATATCAGCTGACGCTAATTGGAAACAATTTAACTTTAAAATTCTCTTTTTACCTTAATGAAATGGTTCTCAACCACACAAATATCTAAGAATTATTTTAGCCCATAAGTTTCAAAATTCTTCATTTTTTTTCTTAAACACCATGTCAAATCAAAAGATGTCACATAAAATAGAACAGGAGAGTATAAAATATCTAAATGTTGAGAGATGAATTGTAGTATTTGCTATAATGATAAAATAGACATAAAATGGCAAACTATATCTTGATTTTTTATTGTAAACTAGACAAATAAAAATGAATGAAGGAAATAATATTTAAATAATCATTATAAATAAGAGAAAATAATAATACTTAACAATAAAAGAAGACAAACGGTAACGTAAAGTGTAATGTACAAAGTTATTTTATTCTCTTCAAATGTGTATTTCACAACGATGGAGAATACCATTTTGTAGGATGCATGCCCCATCCTTTTACGACTTTTTACCAATTGCATTAATAATATTAAAATAATATAATAAATCAAAAATTAAGTGAATAAAAACATCCACCACTAAGTTGAATGAATTCATAACAATAATTTTTCTAGTAAATACCCATAATAGAGGTACACGATCACTATATATAAAAAAGTCAAATAAACCAAACAAAAAGGAGGGGAAGTATGTAATACCAATTAGGGTTAAGTAAACAAAGAGCTTTAGGTTACACATGTTAGTTCTTACGATTTTTGATGGAATTGCCGTGTACTTAACTATAACTTAGGATTATTCATGCATCCAAACCTCTCTAAATATATTTTTGCAACCACATGCTTAGGAGGGCTTGACGGAAAGGAAATGAGAGTTGAAAAAGATTTAATTTAATTGTTTTAGATTTGGTAAAAGTAACAACTTTTAAAGATTTTTTCCCTCTCACGCACTATGAAAGGTGTCTCGTAATTTTCTTCTATACAAAACATTAATACATATCATCTGTGCTAAATATTTAAAATATAATTTTTTTTTATAAAATATTGTTATAAATATTTTATAGAACTAATTTGTAAAGTTGATTGACTAATTATTCTTTATATTTGCCCGTGAATTGAATTTATTTTGCTCTATCAATAATTATTTATTATTTATTTTTATAAAACAAATCAATTTTAATAGGACTTTTTTGAAATTATATATATCAATTATAATTTAAAATTTTAATACAAACTACTATTATATTATATAGTTATTTAATAATAAATATACTATCGAATGAAAATAATAACTTATCTT
>JAPFFP010000099.1:6221616-6235159 GCA_026153255.1 Solanum medicagineum
AAATTTAAGATATAATTCAATCCCAAAAATTTTATCCCAACTTAATAATTGACCTTATTTAATTACGGGGTTTAACACCCAATAATCTATATTATTTTTCATTCTAATTTATGAATCAAAAATAGCATTGAGAGTCAATCAAATTCTTAAAATGATTTTTAAGATAGTTTTAATTTGTCAATTATCGTGGTCTATAGTATTTTTTAAGTAATTTTTAAATAATTATCTTTTTGTATTTAAATTATTATCGTGGTCTATAGTATTCTCTTATCTTTTTGTATTTAAATTATTAAATAATTATATATGAGTGGAAAAGAGTTTTGATGACAAATATATTTTTTAGATCTATTACAAATTTTTTAAAAAAATTATCTGACGTAAAATTAATAATTTCTCTTTCAAAAGAGTTATACATGTCAAAATATTAATTACAGAGAAGTTAAAATTTAAATCTCAGTTTATATGGGATGAAATGATATATATATATATAGAGAGAGAGAGAGAGAGAGAGACACACACACACGCACTATAAATATAACAGCTTGTGCTATTATAGGCCCAATAATCTATATTATTTTTCATTCTAATTTATGAATCAAAAATAGGATTGAGAGTCGATCAAATTCTTAAAATGATTTTTAAGATAGTTTTAATTTGTCAATTATCGTGGTCTATAGTATTTTTTAAGTAATTTTTAAATAATTATATTTTACTTCCATTGTCCCAATTTATATGGCACCGATGAAATTTGGATAGCCAACCAAATTCCTACATGATTTTAAAATTTTTAAATTGTTAATTATTGTGATTTATAATACTTTTTATATCATTTTCAAATAATATATGTTATTTCTCTGTCCCAATTTATATGACACGGATAGAATATGGAGAGTCAACCAAATTTTTAATATGTCCTAAGTATTTTAACTTGCTTATTATTATTATTTATAGTAGTCCTAATTTATGTCACTTAAAATAATTTATGTGGTACAGATAAAATTTAGAGAGTCGATCAAACTTTTTTATATGCCTTTTCAATATTTTAAATTATTAATAATTATTATTTATTTTTACATAACTTTTAAATTTATAATTAAAAATAAATAAATTTTTGAAGATCAAATTTTTCATTGTTAATAAAATAGACACGTTGAAAGAAAGCTCCGAACTCGTTAATAAGGAGATATATACATATGGCATTATACTACTTTTGAGTTTTGTCATTAGACAAGACATGTTACCACTTTCAGAGACGACTCATAGATATTATTGAAAGATGTTCAAAGATATTTATGCAAATTATACTCTTTTTTTTTTAGTTTTGCCATTAGGCAAATTAAAAAAAAAAAAAGATTAGAGAGGGATCAACATGTTATCAAGCTCAAAGAGAACTCATAGATATTACTTTTTCTATTCCAATTTAGATGATAGAGTTTAAATTTTAAGAGTTAATTAAATATTTGAAATAACAACAGAAGTCGACACATCATTTATGGACCACTTTTTCATATTAATCATTTATTATATTTATATTATTAAATTATTTATTATAAAAAATTACTTTCTTCGTCTCATTTTATGTGACACCTTTTGACTTAGCATGATGTTTAAAAAAAAAATTTGAAACTTATGGTCTAAAATCATTCTTAGATATTTGTATGGTGGTAAAAAAAATAATTTTAAAGGTACATTATTAATTAAAATAAAAAACAAATTAAAAGATATACAATGAAAAAAAATATTTAATTTTACTTATGTCACAAAAGTTAATAATCCCTTTTGTTAAATTGAAAAAGTTACTCTATTCTACCTACATAATATTATGATAACACAAAGCAAAAGAGTGGGGGCTTTAGGGTCCATTATTGTTAAATGTTAACCAAACACAAACGGCTTAAAAGGCAAAGAAATATAAAAAGACTGCACACCCAATCTCAACGATATAATAAATAAATAATAAATCTTAGGGATGGCAACAAAACGATACAGGTAACATGTGGGGGTTGGTTTAATTTAATGTTTGAAGTTTTTATATGTTCATGCAACTTTGTCATCATATATATCATAATTGGAATTATTTAATAAAAATGAGGTTTATTAGTATGGACATAAATTAACGAATACAATCACAATTTATTGTAATAACAGAGTTTGATTATTATTATTATTATATTTGATATCTATTTTATCACAGAATTAAAATAAAATTTTGATAATATCAAACGCCCACAAGATAATAAATGCTCTGGTGAAAACATTAGAATAAAATATTTATGAATTAAAATCATTGGATTCGCTGTTCATAAAAAATGCTTACGAAAATGACAAGATAACTTATTTTTTTAATTTAAATTGTCTAAAAAGATAATTAACTAAGCATGAACTCTTTAGTCAAAGATTTAAGTTGACGTTAAATAACAAATACGTATTCAAACTTCAAGTTAGCTAGTCATCATTTGAATAAGCTAAGAAAAGTTGATAAATCAAGCCCAAATTAAATATTTATGTTAAATACTCCTTAGTATTAAATTCAAAAGAGGTATTTATTAGTTTATTTTGCAGCTTCTATTAGAAGTTACTATACCTATATTGGATTTATCGAATTACAATTATCAATTGATTAAATAATTAATTAAATATTAGATGTTTCATAAGTACAATTATTAGCATTAATTATTAACCGTCCATATGAGGGGGTCATGTGGTCGACCGACTAAACATAACAAGTAGAGCTGAAAATTAAAATAATTACCTTCGTCCCATATTATATGGACAATTTTTATTTTACATGATTATTAAGAAATCATTAATGTACTAGTGAACTTTTTCATTTTATCCCGTATTTATAGCAAGGTACATCAAATTAAGGTAGAAAAATCATTAATACACTAATTAACGGTATGATAAAATAGGAAAAAATATTTTTTTTTGGTAACTGATTTTCATTACCTGATATTTCAATTTGTACAATTTGAAATTCTAGACCTGGACATCCCCAATCTCAGAGCTCGATGCTTTGTCTTTCTTAGGATTTTTTGCCTACACTAACTATGGATAATAATCTAAACTATGCATATGTTGTGCCAGTCTAGGATATATGCTACTTCTGCTATGAATTTCCTGTATACATTTTTTGATAATAACCTCTGTACTTTGTCTTTTCTTTTTGAAGATGATGTTGTTTCTTTCTGGCCATACATGGTATACTACTGCTGATAATGCCATTCTATTAGCTGTCTTTAGGGTTCTTCCTGATGCTTGCAGTGTTACCCATTCCAGTTTTCATCCCATCCTGTGGTATTTCTTGTGATTGTCATCCATTGAAGCATTTTTGTCCAGATTTTGCTTGACTCAATGTATTCGAAGAATAAATGTTGCTCATTCTCAGGTGCATTTTGCACATGCTGCATGTTGTTTCTGTGATTATTCCCCATCTCTCCGACCTATCTTTTGTATACACGTTCGCTTGAATTGCCAAGTATAGGATAAAGATCTATTTTAGTTGGCCAGCATTGTTGCTAATTGTCTTCTTCCATGGTACTTTGCTATACTCTCCCTTTAGCTTTCTGTATGTTGCACTTATAGAGTATGTCTCAGCTTCCAGTATTTGTGCTTTATTCATACCTGCTTCTTCCAGTCACTTTCACCTTGTAGTATTTCCCTTACTATCCATGAAACTTTCTTGGCTTGTGTTTCCCATGCCTTTTGCTTTTTTATATAATAAGTATGCACCCATATTACCCATAACTTGTCTTTTTTTTTGCTCCAGACTCCACAGATGTTTGAGTACTGCTGCTTTGTTCCATGTCTGAACATCTATAATGTTGAGGCCTCCTGCTATTTTGGGTTGACACAAGACATCCTATGCTATCAAAGCTTTCCCCTCTGTTCTAAACCTCCCCATTCCACAAAAATCTCTTGCATATGGTTTCAACTTGTTGCATCACTTTCTTTGGTAATAGAAATAGTTGAGATCAAAAAACTCTGTATTGATAACAAAACTCTCTGTATTAATTGTAGTCTGCTTGCATAAGATAGGAACTTCATACTCCATGTTTTGATATTCTGCATCATCCTGTCAATCAAAGGTTGGCATTGGTGAACTGTCAACTTTTTGGGACTCAGAGGTACTCCCAAGTACTTGAATGGAAGCATGCCTTTTGAAAGCCTGTATACTTCAGAATATCTTCTTGGTTTGCTTCATTACTCCTCCAAAGTAGACATTGCTCTTTGTTTGATTTGCAATCAAGCCTGATACCTTCGAAAACTCTTGAAAACAATCATAAATCATTTTCATAGATTTTTTATCTGCCCTACTAAACAGCAACAAATCATTGACAAAGCTCAATTGGATAATGTTCTGCTTCTGGCACCTAAGATGGAAGTTGAACCCTCATTTATCCTTCAATGTCTTTAACAGCCTTGTTAGGTACTCCATCACTAGAGTGAAGCGATAAGGAGAAAGTGAATCTCCTTGTCTTACCCCTCTTTTTGCTTTGAAAGGGGGATTAGACACCTCATTAATCAAGATTGAGTAAGTTACTATTCTCATACATGTCATGAGCCACTTTATAAATTTCTCTGGCATCTGGATTCCATTAAGTACTTCTTCCAAGAAATGTCACTCTACTGAATCATATGCTTTTTACATGTCTATTTTCATCATACACCTAGGTGAGATGTCTTTTCTACCATATCCTTTTACTAGCTCATTACTTAGGATGATATTATCCCCAAGCATTCTTCCAGGAACAAATGCAGCTTGGCTAGGATCTACTAAGTATTGCATAACAGCTTGTAGTCTACAAGTGAGCATCTTAGATGTATTTTATACATTACAGTGCAACATGAAATGGGCCTATATCCTTAATTGAGTCGGGATGTTTCACTTTTAGAATCAATGTCACTATTGTTTTATTTATAGGTCCATACATACAATTGTTCTAAAAAAAGGTAGGATAGCTTTTGTTACCTCTCTTCCAATTATTGGCCATGTCTTTTTGTAAAGAGTAAACTGAAACCATTTCCTCCTGGTGCCTTGTTGTCATAAATGTTCTTCAGAGTTGTATATACATCCTCTTTACTGAATTTTGTGATTAGTTTCAGCTGCTATGCTTTGTTTAGAACTAGTCCATTTCTGAATACACTTTGTTGTGCTATTGGCATATGGGTAGTTGTTATTCCAATCAACTTCTTGTAGAAACCTACTACTTCATCTGTTATTGCTTCTTGCTCCATGAGTGTTGTGCCATTTTCCTGAACTAGCATAGTGATCTGGTATTGTGATTTCCTCCTCTTCATTTGTGCAAAAAAAAAAACTTGGTATTAGAATCACCTAGCTTGAGTCACTGAATTTTGAATCTTTTCTTATAGATCGATTCCTCTATCATGCTCCATTTGGTTAGCTGCTGCTTTAGGTCCTTTTTTGCTTCTCTGAGATCTTGTGGAATGGATGTTGTCCTCATTTTTATGTTGTTGTGCCTATATAATATGAAACAAATATATATAGAAAGATGTCGATATAATATGACACGGAGATAGTAATAATTTGATAAAAGAGAAGGTTTATGCATTATTTATATTTTTTGTATTTGTTTCTGTATATTACTCCATAGAAAGAAATTATGAAGACATTCATGATCACTTCATAAGTCTCTTCTCAAATAACAAATAATAAAAATTTGAAATATTAGCTATTTATTAGTATTTTATTTTTAAATTTTACTCTTCATAAACAAATTTTTAACAATTACAAGTGAACCTGTAGGAGTAATGCTTTTTATAAGAAAATTGTTGCATTAAATAAGAAAATGCATTTGTATCACGCGAATTTAATCACTACCTAAAGTATTTTTGAAAGTTTTTTATCTCAAAATATTATTCTCAAAAGTAGAAAAAATTAAATATGAAACCAAATGACTAACAAAAATTATTGTGACAATATTAAAATTTCAGATAAGTTCGATTGACCATAATTCATCAATTTTCATGCTTTTTTTAATCTATTATAAAAATTAAAAATAAATTTATCATGCTCCATCTAGAATGAAACAAAATTTACAAAGTTTCATGCCAAAATAAATGAATAAAGACAAAGCGTAGTTGAATGGGAGAGTTGGGGCAAGTACCAAAATGGTTATTAATTACAATATAATGAGAACATGGAGTGAAGCAAACAGACAATTTAAATGGGACCAAATATAGTTTGTTGCTATTTTAACAGTTTTTTTTAAACGTCGTAATAAAATTAAATAGTATAACATAAAATAATAATATAAATAAAAAAAATTAGAAAGAAAGGAGAGAAGGAGAGAACATGGAGTGAAGCAAAGTGACAATTTGTAATGGGACCCAAAGTATTGTAATAATAATAATATTATAAATAGAAGGGTCTTTGAGGGTAGGCCTATCATCAACCATTATCAACATTGTCCTCTCTTGGTATCCTATGAATCTAAAACCTCAACCCTTGTTCCCTAACAATAATTTCTCTCCCAATTTTCTTGCAATTTCAAATTTCAAAGAAATCTCCAACTTCTTCTAGCTCCTACTACACCTATACTATAAAGTGAGTACTACCTTTTATCATCTCTTCACAAGCATCTTTCCATTTATATAGTCTTGAAAAGAAAAAAAAAATTACTTTTTTTGCAGTTCTTGATGGTAATATGTGAGTCTTGATCTGTAATTAGATCTTAGTGTTCAAGTATTTGATTTGATTGCTAATCTTTTTTTACTCTTTCTTGATGATGGATAATTGGCACTTTGAAAGGGATTATTTACCTTTGGATCTTCACATTTTATTCAATATTGGAAAGTTCTGTTTTTGGGTGCTCTATTGTATATCTTCTCAAGGATAAATCTTGTCTTAAACCCAATCTTTTTCCTTTGTCCAATGAAATTATGGCAGTTTTAGCAGAAGTTTTCTCTGGTTCTTGGATCCATACTGAACTTTTAAAAGAAGATAAGGACTCCCCAATTAATGGGGTTCCCACATCTTGTTTAGTTGATGTGTATATAGCTCCAATTCTCATTTCTTGATTAGGTTTTTGCTTTCTTTCATATTTTCTAAATCTGCTTAATTGTCTTACTGATGTTGCCTGTTTAACTTTTCCTCATGATTGACTTATTGATGCTTTTGTCTATGCAGGTCCAGTTCCCTCAGCTCTTCCAGAAGTTGTTGCTAGAAGAAAATCTCTTAGTTTCAGCCTAGGTAAAACTCTTATTCCAGAAGTTCTCTTCTGGTTGGCCTCTTTCTGTTTGGATCATCTTGACCTTAATATTGCACAACTAGAAGCAAGTATTAGTCTTGTTGTCTCTTATGCTTCTATTTTCTTACTATCCTGTGCTGATGTTCCTGCTTATGTCTTTATAAATGTTACGTTTTTGCTTTTCTTGAACCGAGGGTCTATCAGAAATAGTAGCTCTTACCTCTCCTAGACCCTCTTGTGGGACTATATTGGGTATGTTGTTACCGAGCGCTATTTATTCCAGTCTACCTGGAATATTTAGTGAGCTATTTTTGGAAAAGTAGCTTTTAGTCAAATGAGTTTATTTAACTTGGCTGGAAGATGGATTTTGACTGACTGTTTTTTGCTAAAAGAATATGAAGCTTGTGGTGTTGCTGTTCTTATTTGAGAAACTATTATGCTCTTTTTTCATTGGCCAGTTTATTGTTTTGCTTGGAATTCTGTATGACTAATGGTTGATGTTTAGATTCCAATCCATTATGGGCCTCTCACAGTATCCAACTCCAGCAGACGCAGGAGTGCTCTGTGTCATTCTAGTGAACACAGCCATATCCATTTCCATTGTCAAGGAGATGGTTCGATCGATCCTTCATGTGATTGGTATCCGCATTGCGTCATGGGATGATTATTCCATCGAAGGCTCCTTGGACCCATTTGAATGTCGCAGAAGTCCATCAGAGTCATATATGGAGGAATTCAGAAGCCATACTCCTGCAATTCGTTATGACTCAATCTGTATCTCTAACCACGCTGAGAAAGAGTGCTCAGTCTGCCTGACGGATTTTGAGCCTGATGCAGAGATAAACCATCTCTCGTGTGGCCATGTTTTCCATAAGCTTTGTCTAGAGAAGTGGCTCAAGTACTGGAATGTAACTTGTCCACTTTGCAGGAATTACATGATGTCTCAAGAAGTCGAAGAAGATACTTGTCCCATGTGAGCTTAGAAGCTTAATTAGGCTTTAACACTACTATCCATCTTGAGGATGTTCTGGTGTACAGCTTAGTAGTGTACAGGCCGAGTGCATGCGATGGTTGATCTTTTACACTGGGTAGTTCTGTAGCTTCTCTCGTATTTGTAATGCTTGGCGTCCTCTCGGAGTGACGGGTCTCTTTACTGTGACCAAGAATTCATACATTCTCGTACATAATATATGGAAGATTTTGTTATGATGTTTTCCATCTTCTTGCTTAGCTATCAAGTACATGGTCTCTTTCTACTTGCTCAATTATTATTTTCTAGTGTTCGTGAAGCTATGTTGTTTGGATTCTTAAAAAAAGTTGACCCATCCGTGTAGTTCTGGATGATCCGACAAGCACCATACAACATTTTTTGGGGTGGGGGTGGTGGGCAAAACATGTGCAATGATGGAACTCAGAATCAACCCATAAATAACAAAATGTACAACCAAGTATTCTTCATGACTTCACAACGAATCAGAGACGGAAAAATGAGTTCCTTATTACATGTAATTAGAGATGAAAAGCTAGAGGACAGTTAGAATCACCCAAAAGATGAAACATTACTTTTGAGTAATTTTTCCAGCATCCATGCCATGCATCAGTCTTTTTCAGCAGCCATCTCGGAGAGTTTTGAGCCAACGGAGATGCTACTTCGAGTCAGGCTACAACTCCTGTGGTATCTGCATCTGAAAGAACCGGCATGTGTGGTTGGTGAGCACAAACAGTTAAATTTCGCGCTCTTTGGTTGGCCTGAAGGTGAGGATGGCATTGAAGATGCCAGGCCTAAGAGACTGCTTGGCACAATCAACTTCTTCTTTGGCCGTCTAACCTCACTTGATTGTTCAGCCATTTCTTCAGTGGACTCTGCAAAAGAGAGCCATCGTGAGCACTTGGACTTGCAAAGTCGTAAGACCATGTATAGGTGCTAACTCGGAAAGTCAAGAAAATTGGTAACTCGATACACAATTATAGCATTGGTGAAAACATGATAATCAAGGTTTATATTACAAAAAGAGTTTGGATGAACATCTTCCACCTTCTAGCTCTGCCCTTATAAAGCACAATTATTTGGTACTTGTATAGGTGAAAGTAAAAAAAATAACATATGCAAAATTCAAAGGTGCATGCAAATTGCCCGAGTGACGCCCTTGTTAAAAGCAAAAAGGGACAAAGACGGAGAAAAAGAGACGGATATTAACCAGAAAAATTACGAAGAACGTTTGTTTCCATTTCTCTGTTCATTTTTCCAAATGAAAAACGCATGGTAGTATGTCAACATTATGTACTTTTCCCCACCATATGTCAACATTATGTTACCATGACCAAAATTACCATTCAATTTTCCATTATTATAGATTCAAATAGAAAGAACATTATTAGGCCAGAAAGGAAAAAGACATTTACATTAAGAGTATAAAAAGAGGGGGAAAAAATAAGATAGTAATATGACATTTAATACCTGGAAAAATTTCCAACTGGGGGAATTGTTGAAAGGTCTCCAATGAAATAAGAAATATGAGAAGGATTCATAAAGAGAATTCTTCCCAAAAACAAAAACAATTCCAAACCAGGGATGGTTCTCTAGTTTCTGCTCTCATCTTTATACTCCCCCTTTTCCTGAGGTTCTTGTCAATTCTGTTTTCCACACCACTATTTTTATTTTTATTTTCCTTTTTATCATCATAATATTAAAATATATTGGGAGAATAAAAGAAATGCATGGATTGAAATAACCCTAAGAAAAATGAAGTCCTCTTTCTTATATTATAAAAAAACATGTTCTATTACCTTTATTGATAACAGTCTAAACCAAGTCACCTAGACTTCCACAATCTTAGGTATAACGGCATCAACATTCTTGATGAAATCCCACAAGTGGAGTTTGGGAAGGATAAAGTTTGTACAGACTTTACCACTCCCTCACGAAAGTAGAGAGGTTGTTTCCTCTGCTCAAGAGCAACCGAGAGAAAAAAAATAAAAAGAGCTTGAAGTCCTAACATGTTCAGCTGTAAATTTCAAAATCATAGTAAATGCTGGAACTACAATCTCACAGATTCAATAAGAAGAGCACACACTATTTGATAGCCTATGTACACACCCCATCAGGTAAGTCTTCCAGTAGAACCATGAATGTTGTTTTTGTTGTTTCTAAAGAACAGCCATAGCACATAGGCAATTGGCCTTCCATTTTGATCATACCTTCAAGCAGACTGATTGGCGAGCCTTGATAGAGGATAACTTATCCAACGACAGATGTCTACAGTTTGTGATACAATCAAACACCTTCGGAAATGAGAGTGCATGACTGAGTTGTCAATCCACCTATTTCGGATGACACTGGAAAAGCATGATTCTACCTTCAACAAGCCAGCTGGTAGCAATATGTAATCAAGGTTGCATCGAGTTATTGCATATCTGTCAAGTACTTAAGTTCTATTTGTGGAGGATATGGACATATGCTAGAATGCACATTAACTACACATTTGGCCATGAAAAATTATTCAGAATATAAGCCTGAGAAAAGCATCTTGACTCGCATAAGCACAAAATGAGATCGACAAAAAATTCACGATGAATGTAACTATAATTTAAGTCAGGAACACAAATGAGGTTCTTATTAACTTACCAAATGAAAGGATACAAGCTTGAAGCTGACACCAAATACAATGCAACTACACTATAAAGAGGTACCAACTAAAGAAATAATCTGTGATTGCTTTTCAAAGTAGATACTCATGGATTCATTCACAAATTAAGACCAAAACTTACCTAAAACAACAGTATGATATAGATTTATCCAAACACTGCAGGAGTAAAGGTTCGAACGCCAGTCAGAAATTAGCTGGACGAAGTGCATGTATTGATCCCATCCTTGCAGTCTTTGGTGAGATCATTAAATGTCTCGACCTGCTTTTTACCCCTGAAGAAAACTTCCGTATCAACTGAAGCCCTCATATACCCATCAAATTCAACTGGATTCCCATTATTAAGTTTTGCTGTCTCTGTATACCACTCACTGTTTTCATCCCATAAATCTTTATATTCATCAAGGAAATGGGTGGAGTACTTGTCTTTTAAAGGGTTAAAAAAGGCTGTATCTGGTTCATTGGTTGCAATATACAGGTTCCTCCCATCATCAATCTTGTCCTGCAAGCTAGACAGCAGAGCCTCGGGAGAAGTATCTTCTGCCAAATGTGGCCACATTTCACGATTCCTTGCCTTTTCCCCCCTTACAACATGAACTGAGTCATAATCCCAATTCAACCTTGATGATATAGCTGAGACAATGTCCATCAATCGTCTTGATTTCCATACCAGATGCCATGGTCGTTGAACAACAGATTCTGTCTCACCCTCACATACCCTGTACCAGTAATTATCTGGCTCTACAGAACCAAATTTCCTCATGATTAAAGTATCCTGCACTCCAGCTAACTTCATCGGTGTAATCCTAAAATCCTCCACAAGATGTAGACTTAGTCCGTCTTTTTTATGCCATTTCTTCCAATCTGACCAAAACTGGACCTGATCGAGGACTGATGCTGAATCCTTTAAGTGCTCAAAATCGAAGTAAAACCTGAAATCCTTTCCTTCCTCATCAACACCAGATGAAGTGTAACTCTTGGATAAACAAATACTTAAGTCCATTACCAAGGTCCTGTTCAAATATTGAGCCTCGCCCAACGAACACATGAAGCTCCAAAGGTAATGACTCATGCTCTTGCACCTATCTCCACCTCCAGAATAAATCAAATACTTATCATTACCAAAAGAACTCTCCGATTCCACCACCGGAAGCGAGTCATTTACAGCTTCCCCAACCACAGGCAGAGCAATAGGTTCACCTTCGGTCTTAGGAGTTGCCTTCTCAAACCCCTCATCTAGCTTACCAGGAGTTCTGTCAGACCCTGCCTTGTTCTTTCTCTTCCTCTTGCGAGCATTTCCACCAGAATGATAATCACCTATACTGACCACATCAAGCGTGCAGTTTTCCGACCTAGAAACCACAAAAGACCGATAATCCTTATAAAAGGCAGCAGTCTTCCCTTCCTTAGGCCTAAACCGCCAAGCCATATGGCAGGAACTGTCATTAGACCCCCTGACCGGCTTCCCAAACCGGTAAAAATGTATGTCCTTAAACTTCTCAATGGCAGCCCTCATCAACAAATGAAACACATCCGGATCAGTACAATCAACGGGATCATCAATCTTGCCACGGCAGTCCAAATTATTCTCAGTGACACTTCTACCATCAACAGCCTCCGGAACATCAACATCATTGAGGTTTATGAATGTCGAAAACGCCGTCTGATTAGCACCAAGAAAGTCCTCACCCGTCCTCACAACACTATCATCAGCTCTGAATGTAGCATTAGATTTGGAAGTAAGGAAATTAGTGATTTTCGCTGAAGGGTGGAACAATGGGTCTTCAGGCTGATAAGTTGCAGCAATTATAGTAAAAATCAAAACCCCAAGTACAAATAAAGTGAAACAGAGGTTCCCTATCATTGCCATAGCATTTGGACCCAAATTTTCTGGCCTGAAACTTCCACTCCGTGACAGCAAAAGTGAAGGCCGACCCAACATTTTCTCACAAAAATCAATTCACTATAGCATTAAAGCCTCAATCACAAACAAGAAATAAATCTGTAAAATGTGCAAAACATACAATTAGACTAAAAGGGTATTCAAGAAACATGAAAATTTGCCAAAGCAAATCCAAGAATTCGTAGATCTGGGTAAGTACAAGCAAGAATTGACTGTGTTGAAGCTGAAATTATGCTAATAAGCGAAGATTACTTCTTTACCTCATACAGCTTGGTGAATGAAGATGATCAGTGGTGGCTCAACATAGATTTCAGCACTTCTCTTGCATTCTCACACTAATGAGTGAAGTAAAGCTAATTATATTTTAATGGGATAGAGATTGTTCACCGACAAAAACATCGGGGGTCGAAATGTGATTAGCGAATAGAGTGAGGCCCTAAATCACGGAACAATATTAGCATTATGCGTGTCTCGGAAATTTGTGGTGTCAACCCCCGAGGTTTTCTTATTGACCAAATTAGCCTCTGACTTTTTTTCAAAAATAAGTTCTCTATTTAATTTTTAATTCCGAATTTTATCATCAGAATATTATTTTACTAGTCAGAAAGTATACTTATAATTATATCAAAGTATAACAGTACCTAATATAAAAATTTATATTTTTTGAAGAAGAATTCTAAAAGAGAAGGAGAAACCTTCTTTCTGTTTTAAAAGAAAAGTCTTTCATAACTTCACTTATATATGTTTGGTTTGTAATTTTGGTTTTCCAATTTTTTGTATTGATC
>JAPFFP010000099.1:6242212-6252282 GCA_026153255.1 Solanum medicagineum
TTTTAGGGTTTTTTTTCTTATTTAGAATTTTTTTCTAAATAAAATTTAAAAAAACATTCTTAATTTGGTGGATTTTTTCTTAATTTTATTTAGAATTTTTTTAAAAAAAAGTCGTCGCCGAATTAAAACATGTCATGTGTAAAAAGTGATTTTGCAAAAATACTGTTAGAAAATAATGGCATGGATGAGCCTTTTCCTTAACAGTAATGGCATATTTGAGCCAGACTTTTAACAGATGACATAAATGAACCTTTTGCTAAAGTTTGATGACATATTTGAGTCTTTTCCCATATATAAATTATCTATAGTAAGTACCATTGAGATAAATAATGAGACAAGGGATGTGAATTTAAAAGTCTATTTGATCGGTTGAAAGAACTTCTAAACTTTTTGTCGAAATATTTATTCTTCTAAATAATGAGACAAGGGATGTGAATTTAAAAGCCTATTTGATCAGTTGGAGGAACTTCTAAACTTTTTGTCGAAAAATTTATTCTTCGCCTTATAATTTTCTTCTCTTTTTTTTTAAATATAATTTTTTATAAGTAGGACAAATCAAACCATAACACAAAATTTTCATTAAAAATGGAAATATATTGTTGTATACTCTATTTTGTGATGTATTATTGATTTGTTAATGTAACAAGAAAGTGTCTTTTTCAATTACTTGATTAGGATGAAATTATTAAAATTAATATTACAAAGAAAAGTAGTCAGCAAACAGAGTTCCAACAAGTATATGCTTAGATTTCCATGTGGACTCCTTATATTATTTTATTAATAATACATCCTTAATAGTCCCTTCTAATTAAAAATGAATTACATACATTAATAGCTAGACTCTTTTCCATAGTTTTGTACCATCATAGATCATAAGCTAATCTTCTATATCCATACTATATTAAATGCGTGAAAGCTTTTAGAAATATTATTTGAAATTTTTGCCCTTTATTAAAAGATTTATTTTTGAATAAAATTATCTTTTCACTATTTTTCTTTAAGTTCTTATTTAATTATATTTATAATATTAACTTTTAAAATAGATGGAAATAAATGATAAAATAAGAACTTTTAGCCGTGAAAAAACTCTTAAATCTTTCTTATTTAATATATTTCTACTTTTTTTTTATTTGAATCAAGACGATACTCTACCTCCGCTATTTACCATGATATATAGGACCTTTGTAAATAAATAATTTATCAAAATTATTTTTGTTGTGAATTATTTATCTTTTCATAAGTTTATAATTAAATTAAGTTTTTTTGTGTAATGTTTATTACCAGATGAGGTGCATGTTTTGATCACGCGTAAAGCGCGTACAACAAGACCAGTAGCTCTAATAAGTGAGTCTATATAAACAAATTAATCCATGTTTCAATTTGTTTATCCTTTTTAATTTTTTTTTAAAAAAAATATTACACTATATATTTAAAATCAAAAGAGTAAAAGGGTCATTTGATGCATAAAAACACATCATTAGATAAAACTAAAATTGAAAAAAAAAAATCCAGATCTGATATCTCCATTATCCTTTTTCCAACAATATATTAAAGATTTATTTCCAACGTAAAGTTACTTTGGACACTTGATATGTTGGCAAATGGTTTGGTTACCTACCAATTATACCTAGTAATATTGTCACTCGGAATAGTTTTTTAAATCTCCTAAACACAAGCAAGTCTTACTTTTTAATAAACTTCATGTTTTGGTATTTGATTGTAATTTTGATTTTAGTATGAATATTTAGATGGGAAAGATCTTTTTATCGAATTCTTTCTCTTTTTTTGGGTATACGAAAAAGCCTCCCCTCGTTTTGTATGGAATTATAGATGACATGTCTTGATATTCTTGGCTCAAATCAACACCTTCTCATGGTTGGTGGAGAGATACTTTTCCGGTAAAATGAATGATAAAACATTCTCATTAGGCATAAAAGTTTATTTTAAACATTCCGTAGAAATAATATATTTCCTAGACTGGCAGGTAGGCTTAATTTCTATCCTTTAATGTAGGCTACCAGCTTGAAAACTCCATGTTTATGTACATACTGAACTACAGTTATCAAGAAAAACAAATACCAAGTCATAACATCACAAGCTTGTTTCAATTGAAATTGATGTGATGTAATTAAAGAAGGTAACATTTTTATCACAAAATTGGAAAGGAAGCATCTGTAAAATTTATTGACAAGTTTAAGAGATTGATGATGTATCAAACCAATGTGAAGTATCAGTAGTGACTTACACATTGTTTCTCTTCAATGAGGCATCTCTTGTACAAAACCTGTCAAACTTGTTGTGGGATATTTACATGACAAACAAACATTTCATTAAAAATGAAAACAGGAAGACAATTCATATTTTTTTCTCCACTTCCTTCTGGCAAATGTGACACTGCAATATCAAGTGCCAAGAAATGCAATAGGAGAAGTTTCAAGATAAGAGAAAATTCAAACACCCAACTGCGCGAGATCACCAACAAAATCTACTAGTATAAATTCAACACACAATTTGCCGCAAATAATGCTTCATTTTCTTTGCACCAACCACCAATTACAACAGTTCCAAATCAACTTTACAGGTACAAAGATGTAAACGAAAGCAATATGTATGAAAAAACCCGAGAAACCTCATTGCTTTCGGAAGTCCTAAACTCCTACCAAAGGAAGAAAGATATAGGGAAGACAAAAGTTTAACCTCTCACGGTTATTCTACTAAATTGCTCAAAGCTATTGAAGGCTATAAAGTTGTAAACAAAACCAATCGGCATATACTTGCCTCAACTAAAACCTGTCACTATCAGTTACAGGAGGATTCACCATTTAAATCCTCAATCCAAGCAAAGAAGAGACCTTTGGTGAAGTTCTCTTCATTGGCACCCTTCTTAATTTACAGTCAGCCTGCATACTTCTTTCCAACATTTGCTGGAACCATTCCTCCACATCAAAACATGTTGCAACTATAAAAACTCCAATGACAATTTTCATTTCCTGTTGTATGCTTTGCAAACAAAAAAAAAAAAAGCTCCTCAATAACTACTTGGCCAGTTCATCTGTGAATGCTGAGGCCGTTGATAGACATTGGCGGTTGGCCCAACCATATCAACTGGACCAGCTATCGTTTGAGACTGCTGCAGAAGAGGATGAACAGTTGATGCTGTAACTGGTTGAACTGGGTGATAAACACCAGCAAAAGTTCCATGTCCTGGTTGAGTGTGTGCTAGAGCCACTTGACCCTGAGGAAGATTATAAAAGGAACTTGCTTGCAAGCTAGATAAATCTCTATTATGTGCATTAATCCACACACCGGAGCTTTCACTCTGCAAAAAAGAGATGTCGCGTCTATAACCGCATTTTTCAAACAATTTACACAGATGATAAATGTTTTTGATAAAGTGCCGAAAGGATTAGCTCAGGGGGGCTCCTTGACAATGCTATTCCCAGGGGAATAGGGCATTGAGGCAATGGTAAAAGATATTTAATCACAGAGTAGGAAAGACAAGTTGAAGTCTAAGCAAATCAGTACGCTTATTCTGGAGGCAACAACAAATCACATTCAGAACTCTTCCCTCAACTAGAATACAGACATGGGCTAAGCCAAACCCTCTATTAGCATACACGTTGCTAGGAAATGGACAACTGGTAACAGTTAAAAGTACATATAGTATATTGGATGTATTACAGTTATAAACAAAACTAAGATCAGACCCAATTTGACAAATCCAATTTCTTTTGATGAAGTAGGATTTCATTAAAAAGAGCTTCCATGGATGCAATAGTTACAGGAAAAAAGAAATTTTCATCCCAGATTACACACACACACGCTCACCAAAAAAAACACCTTAAAGCAGCAAGGAACTGACTAAATCCATGAATGAGTCAGCACTATTTACTGGGGAAAAGTTAGCAAGCTTAATAGGCTGACCAAATAACTAGCTTTAGGTGAAAATAATTGAGTTGATACCCCCTATCAAAACATCTCCTATTCCTTCCACACAAAATATGCAAGCTGGGGCTGTAGCCCAGATCTTCCTGATGGGGTTCTCAACTTCCCTAGACACCCAACTGACATAATGTACTCCAATTATATTAAACTGGTCAGTTTTTTCGGCTTCAATTCTGATCAGCCCTTACCACTGCCACTCAAAGCATTTCAAGCTCTAAATACCAAAGTTCTCACTGTTATCAGCAATAGTGATGCACATGTTCTCAGGAAATATTTTAATGGAGCATAAAGAATCACCAACATTGCTAAGAGCAGAAAATAGGACCAACCTGTTGTCCACTAACATAGACATTATTCTCCTGGAACTGAGATGCAGAAAGATCCTCATTGGAAGCGGGGTTTCCAGTCGTTGTAGCTGAACTAGGGTTATAGTTGACAGGAGAGGATCCGTATGGCGCATAAGCCCCAGGTACTCCCATATGAGCTGGATTTCCCACATTAGCTCCTGGTCTATATTGCGAAAGCGAGTATCTGGGAACAGCTGATGGTGGAGGTGGATATATAGCACCAGCCTGAGGCTGCTGGGAAAATGCACCATTGCTTAATAATTGATGGATGGCTGCTGGTGGAACATAAAGTGGTGAAAAGTAGTGACCATATGGAATATAATTCGGAGCATAATGAGGCAGATGCATCCCTGTAGCCTGTCGAAATACAGGGACAGGTTGCTGAGGTACAGCTATAGAACTCTGCATAAGCCCAGCAGCTTGGGACACAAGTGGTGTTGGAGTTGCTGCAGATAAAGCAGGAGTGTTCCCACCCTGCAGAACAATCAAATAATAAGTACAAGCACAAAGTGGATCAACTGAAGCGGCACATTATAATAAAGTGATATCCTAAACTAATGATTGTTCTCTGTGCATTCTTTATTATGCAGACTTCCCATGAAACTACTTGAACATCACCATAAGAAGTTAAATCAAGAATGATCTGTTACAAAGAACAGAAGGGCATCCAAACGACTTTAGTGCATATACAGAAGTAATAAACATATTCACTCTTTACTCAGAGGCTTACTGAGAACTCCTACAATATGAATCAGGAAAGCATATTCTAGGAAAGGAAATTTGGTGACCTCACAATTTAAACAGCATAGAATCTGATTTAATAGCTCTTCCATGGTTATTCAGAAAACATTTGTTTCAACATGATTCATGCTTATCATCTGGAATTAGGTCTATAAGAAGTTAGAAAATTTTCACTATAATCTTGAAATATATCCAGCTTTTTCTGAATTTCAGTACACTGCCTACCCATTGCTGCATTTCAGATTGTAGAGAATTGCCTACTGTGCCAGCATAATAAAGCTATAGAATCAACTAGGCACTAATTATGCTCAAGCATACAGAGACAAGAGAGCTTTTCTAAGTCCTTAGCAAACACCAGAACCCTAACTGTTAGCACTCACTTCTCTTCCCCTCTCCTTCTGCTTATCTTTCTCTCCGCAAAATTAGAAAACTAGAGACAAAAATATAAACCAGAACTTAGTCAAGTTGGATACTAACCTCTTGGGAAGATTGAGAAGCATGTGGAGGCACAACTGCAACATTGCCATTGTATTGGGTAGAAACACCCGCTGAATGAAAGGGCGAAATGCGGCCATCACTATCAGCAGTCGAACGGTAGAAGTGAGGATAGTAGCTTGGGTCAATGGGTTGCTGAACCTGAATAATTGAATTGATGTATAAGTTCTGAAGTATAATAAGTATACTTTACGCTATACAAATGCTATAAAATGTACTGATCATCATTAACATAAAATTTCTAAGAACATGTCGAATCATTTTTAGAGAAGCAAGTGTTGTTATATAGTTCCTACAGTATCAAAAATGAAACAAAACTGAACAAACACATGAATAATCTAGGTCCCTGACATGTATTGAGGCAAAACCAGTATATATCAAACTGCTGTGATGTTTAAAGCACCAATATGTTTGTTACTTATACCAATAACAACTTGAGGCTTCAGAAAGTATTATAATGACAAAATAGGTAGATAAAAAAGCATAGAATGAAGACCTACAAAGAAATTTTGAAGACGAGAAACATCTCGAGGTTGAGATTCAGAGCTTTCAAAGGGTGGAATCTGATTGCCCAACATTGGTGGCACAAAGCCAAAATTATAGTTGGGGGATGTATGAACAACTGAATATTGTAGGCCTGCCTGCAGAGTCTCTTGCTGGAATTGACTGCACTCTGGTGCAGAGGATGAGATATCACCATCTCCTTTTGCAGGCAAACTCTCCTGTCCATGTGAAGATGGAGGCTGATCAGGATAATCTGCGTTCTCTGCAGCAGCTGATGCATTTTGATTACTGCATACATTCATACAGAAGAAAAATGTCAGTTGTGAAATGCTAGAACTGGAGGACGTCCAAATCTATTCATTCATCAGAATCCAATTTTGATTTGGAAAGAAAAGATTTCAGCACATCCAGAATAAAAAACTAGGAGGCAAACAAGTTCATCTGCACCAAAAACTGAAAAAATGTGGGATCTTTTTCAAAGCTACAGCAAGAATGCCCCCACCCCACCACCATACCCCCAACCAAAACAAATTCACACAAGCCTTTGAATATCTATGTCCATGAAGACCTTTAAGAATAGCACCAGAAAATAAGAAAACAAGTTGAGTGCAAGGATAAGACCTGACTAAGAAACTGTATTATAAGGTTGAAGATTGAGCCCTAAAACTTAAAAAACCAAAGCTTGTGCCACTTGATACTTGGAGCACTGAATATCAGGTTGTCAGCTTAAGTCTAAGTTACTCCCTTTATCCAATTAAATTGTCCTAGTTTCACTAGACATTGTTTTGAGTTGAGACTTGAAGATTTTTGTTGCAACATATGAGTAGATCATCGCCCAGGATTTAATCTAGTGGTAAGAGTGCACATGGCAGGGTTTGAGCCCTGCAACAGAAAAGGCCCTTATATTTAAGTGGAAAGGGGAAGAGAAGCAGACTCATCAGCCAGCAAATTTCCAACTTGCACTACAGCCCTTGGGGATTCCTCAGTGATCAATACACATTATGTAACGGTCTAAAAATGGAGAAAAGAATCCCCCAAGAGCTCCGTTCAAGTGGCAAAGGTTGAGAGATTTGTGACTTAGGTCACATGTTCGAGCCCTGCGCCATGAGAACTAAGTATGGTATTTAAATGGAGAAGGGTTGAAAGGAAGGCGTCTCGAAAGTTGTGGTTGGTCCTAAGAGTTGGCCCCAGACAGATTGCTCAGCCATCAAAAATACGGAGAGAAGAATAAGCTTTTAGAAAATTTTATCTTTATTGAAAAATTGGGTCCGAAGACACCTATTTTTCTCAACTAGGTGGACCCAAATTTGGGACAGCTTGGCACAACCCAAAGTAGAATAGTTGGACTGTGACAGCGGGACTGGTAGAGGGTGTAACTAAGTCATCTACTGACACCATGTTTTGAGTTAATACTACTGTTGAAACTGTAATTTGAAACCAAAAGACTTCCTAAAGATTCAATAAAATTTATTCATTTTTGGTTGATAAGTATAGATATAATAGAAATTACTGCAAATAAACTTCTGCATATCAATAGGAAAAGGGAGGGAGCAGAGGAAGGAGAGAGACCTTGGAAGTTGTACGCTTGCAGCTTCTTCAATGTTCTCAGAAGATTCAGAAAGTGGTGGACTTCTGTCATGCTCAAGAGCATTATTTGTGCTTGCACCCAAACTAAAGCTACTGTCAAAACTTCCAAAACAGAACCCAAGTTTTTCAACCTCAGGAACGTGAAGGTGATTAGGGATAATCACATTCTCAACGCGTGAAATGTGTGAGTCTTCTAACTTCTTCTGCAGATCCTCAGTAACTTCTTTTGTTTCAGGAACAGAAGCAGAAGGCTGTGACAGAGTATTGACTTCAACAGAATCCGTCGAAATGCCAGATGAATCAGCAGCAGCAAGAGCAGACACCTGAGCTAGATTACTGTTTACAGACTTTGGCTTCCATTCCTTACAAGGACCTGGTGTAGAAAAACATAGGACAGTATTATGCTTCCAGCGTGAATTACTGGACAGATGGGAAGACAAACTCTGTTTGCTAAAATGCACTTTCTTTATCTTTTCAAATCTTACAAGTGAACTCGAACCAACAAACAAACAAGGAGACTTGCAGCACTAGGGTTCAAATTTTGGGAACACTCTTATCATCTAGTGACAGAGTTACAGGAACACCAAACACAAAAACTCAAGACACTGCACAACATTTCAAAAGTAAAAACAAACAAATATCTAAAAAAAGATCAATACTTTCTAACCTTAACCAGGCAGTATCCAGCAAACTCAACTTATGCAAGGCACCAGATGACTTGTAACGAGTCAACAGCCAACATTCTATTTGGAGAACGTGAACATGATGCACTTAGACATTTCTGATGCAAACATTTTGATTTCAGAGACTCAAGCTAGAACTAAGTTCCAGTTGAGACTATTTTTTTATTATAGAACAGTCAAAAAGTGGTATATGAGCATTTTACAAAGAAAAAATCCTAGTATGTACAATATGAAATGAGCTCAGGGTTGATTCCCCACTCTTCCAAAGTGCAATGGAGGTTAACAACCTAAGATGAGCCTTATTGATCACTCAGTGAATCCATCTATATGTATATTGTGTATTACAGAAGTATAATAGAATAATATAGAAATTGTTAAGGTTAAAACAATGATAACAGGAAAAATCATGCCTTGACTATCAAATCACGGCGTCTTCAAAAGTATCCAACAAGATTTATATAGTTAGATGTATCATATCAACATAATGCAAGAAGTATAGAGAAAAGTGCACATATTGATAAATTGTTAACAAAAATAATCAAACAAAACTTAAGTTTCCACTGGTTCAACTCATTAAATCTATGTTGAGCTCAATTTCAGCTCATATGACCAAATCAACAAGATCTCGAAAATTCAAAATTCTCCTTCTAGCGTGAACAGCACCCTTTCTATATTTTTTAATGAAGAGAAGATCAAAGTTGTATCTCCGTCACTGTTCCAAAAGTTTCTACTCTCTGTTCATTGTTATGGCATGCAAAGCTTTTTTTAAGTTTCACAAAGGCATCTCAAGCAGAATTGCTACACTCTTTCTTCTTCAATGTTCTTCATAACAAATTAGTGGTTTGATAATATAAGATCTTAACCACAAGCAAATGTTCTTGGGGAAATCGTTTTACTGTTTTTTTTTATTTGCACAGGGTGTCCGAGTCTCTTAGAGCCCCGACTAATCCCGGGGGTGCACAGGCCCTCGACAAAGAGTTTCCCGCAAGTGCACCACGGTTAATTCAGATTTTACCCAGTCCGATGGCCCTCAGAAATTATTTGCATCCAGTGGGTTTCGATCTTGAGACCTTGAAAGGGAGCAAACCCCAAGGCTCAAGTCTATTACCACCCGGCGAACCCCTGAGGTTTGAAATGGTTTTACTGTTTCTTGATAAATGCATTACATAAACAAAGAAGAAGTTCTTGTAGGGAATGGCATGAACTGGAATAACAGCTTTATGTTCGTTCTTGTCTCTTGATTTAAAAACATATTATTCATTTCTCATCTCTACAACAGACAACCCTAATAGGACTCTGCGGATCAATTCATTTGTTTCTGCAACAGCAAGGTGCAGTGGCATGAAAGGTTCTAAAGGATCGGCACCAACTGCTGCCTTCGAAATATAACTATAACAGACCACCTAGAACATTCATAGTAACTATTTTAAAAAGGGAAACTTATAATATAACTATAAGCCAATAAGTTTTTCATGACAGAGAATATCGTCTGTGGCCAACTCTTAGGATGCATCCTTATGAACTAAGGGAAAATGGACTCGCCCGCCTCCCCCCTACTCTTCTCCACTTATATACCATGCTCAGTTCGCATGGCGCGCGGCTTAAAAAGTGATCTAAGTCATAAGTCCCAGCCACTTGAACCAAGCCCTGGGACATGTTTTGAACTTCATACTTATGACGCCTATCCATAAACCTTTCTTTTTAATTTTGGGCAGTCCACCCCCCCCCCCACCCCAGCCCCCCCAACCCCCAAAAAGAAAGGGTGCCA
>JAPFFP010000099.1:6280505-6307176 GCA_026153255.1 Solanum medicagineum
CCTTCTTGAAGTGGAAATATGAACCCGAACCTGAACTCTGGATTTTTAAAAGATTTTTCTGTTCGGTCTTTTAAAAAATATATATTCAATTGTTTCCTAATTATCCACAAAATTAGGTGGCGACTCTGTGTCATTTCGAATTTCGAGAATTGATTTTGCTCAAATCAATTGAGTTTTGAATCGATTTTCGATTTTCAATATTTTTCAAAAAAACAAGTCGGTCATTTTTCGGCGTAACAAATGCCATGTATTAAGGTTTTCTCCAATAAAAGTGAGTATGTAAGCACACACTAGTCAATTGTGTTTCTCAAACTAATTAGTTATAATTTAAATATGAAACTCATACACTCACTAAAATTCAAAAAACTAAGATAATTTAAGTATGTTTTTGATACTTACGTCCAAGAAAAGGTAAATTATTATTGAAACTGCTGAATCATTAATTCTTTTATTGATAAAATAATAGTAATTCTTTTCAATTCGAATACGCATTCCGTGAACTTGTAATTCGTCATAAGTTACGTTTTAGCTGGAGAAATGCTCTGATGGGAGACGAACAGTACAAAGAGAGAGAAGCTTCTTTTTCTAGATGGGACAGCTAAATGGCAAATTCAAATGACGCAGTTATAATTATCTGTTATGTTCAATAATACTTGTTTATTTTATGTAATTAAAAAATAATTTTATATTAAATTTTTAATTTATCTTTATCATTCATTATGATTATTTTCTTCTTATTTTTTTTAAAAATATAATTCAAAAATTAATTTAATAAAATTATCTCATTATTTATTATTACTTAATTTGTCAAAGTAAAGTTGAATGAAAAAAAAAATAATTCCTATAGCAGACAATAGAGGTGTGTGCCAAAACCAAAATCACATAATAAAGAAACCGCCCCCAAGCTTTTGCTTTCTCAAAAATAATTTAGGGACGAACTTTTTGTGGGCGAGTGTCACGCTTTAATTACTCCAAAATAGGGGCGAAATTAATAATCATCACATTTATTAGAGTAGCAGTATATTTTTTTTCTTTCAATATATATTAATTATAAGTTAAAATCATCATTGTGAATTCACAATCCCAGTCTAAGTCTGCAAGTATTATGTCTTAAAGATTAATCGGAGTTAAGGGTATTTTTGTAACTTTATTATTGAGCTTGCAGTTCGAGACTTTAGAGATTGATAGCCGTATTTTCGATATTTTTCATATTCTGGGAACAACTTGAACTCGTGCGTTTGACCTATTTAATGGGCTCAGCATGAATGTTTATTTCAACGTGGTCTCTGGTTACTTTATGCTGCTCTCCATACTTCCCCTCAAAGAAATGGGTTCTCTCCGATTTTGGTTGTGCGCTATATCACAAAGAAATACACTGACATGTTTGATCTTCATCGCAACACTCCGGTTTTCTTTGGCTCATCTGGGTACAGTTCCTGATACTAATTTTTTTTATTTGTTTCTTCATATTCTTCTTGTTTGTGTTTGGCAATTTGTTGGATCTGATATTACCATATAAAGGATGTATTCTTTTGATTCTTGATTTGATGGTTTCTATTTCTATAGGGTGTTGTGTTTTTTAGGGCTTGCATGATTTCTGACTTCTTGCTTAGGAATTTGTCAGATTAGATGTACTGAGCATTGTTTGTTGTAGTTACGCTTACTGTGATTTAAACGATTTAGGAATTTGGTGATGTGAGAGTTGTCGGGAACAACCTTGACGTAAAGAGTTCCTGCCTGGTTCCGTTGTGCCGAGGTGCTTTAATTAACTTATCTAATAGTCCTCAATACTGCTCTTTATTTTACATTGATGTGTGGTCAATTAATGTTTTAGTGGTTAATGGACAAGGACAATTCCAGATAACTTCTTGTTTCTCCCCGTAGTTGAGAAATTTTTGAAATATTGGTGTTATGCTTGAGTCTGTGGTGAAGTTAGCTGAGAATTTGGAGTTACGGGAAAAGTTGAAGGCAACTTGCTGTAGAGTTTCTTGTTACTTCGGCTGAGAATAGGGAGATTGGACGTGGGATGATGAAGATGGTACCAAATGAAGAAGTTACTAAACTGCTTGGTGTGAGAAATCTCACTAGAGAGATCATTATGCCCCAAATTCAATATAGACAGATAGTACATGGTCCCCAATTCCTTTGGGATACTACCTTCCTACTTATCGTAAGATAAATCAAGAAATATCATAGAGCCATTGTGATTAAATGTTGGCTGAGTGATACCTTTATAGACTCTTGTGACATTGCAAAGATGCCTGGTTGAGATTCTATCCAGCTGTTCCTGTCTAATCTCTCCAAACTCCAGCAAACTCCCTGCTCCCTGTCATTCCTTACTCCCATCATTCTTGATATACACGTTAGGCTTCCCTGTCAGCAATGCCGCTGCAATACTGCCAGATTGCTTGAACAAAGCTGACGGAATGGAGCCACTCAAGAAATTAGTATTGAGATCCAACCATATCAAGCTCTGGCAATTACCCAACTCAGCTGATATATTCCCTATGTCTAACGTATCAACATGTTACTACAAAATGAATGTGCTATTATGTAGTGTGACATTTGTCTATCATTTTTGGTTCCAACCTTGCACCTTATTCTCCTTGTTTTGGTGGTATATCATGTCTTCTAGAAGATAGTTTATAAATTGTTTCTTTGATGATTTTACCCAACTATAGGAGCTTTTTCCCGTTTCAAATAGAGTCGTTAGAAATGAATAGAAAAAGACGCTGATGAGAATCATTGGAACCAATTCGGCTCCTCTTAATTTCTAAGGTGTCCAGTAGAATTCAATGGATACAGATGATTCGTGTGATCCATCCCATCTATTTTAGGATTGACACTCATAGGAGCGCTTGGTTTAGCATTTATTTCTCTGTTTTCCGAGTTTCTTCTTGAAAAGCTGTTCTGGGATTTGCTTACTCACCGACTGTTATGTTTTCCTGTTCATGACTCATTATGAGTTTACAAGGAAAATAAAAGTGTTTACAACCACCCAACACTCATGAGTGTGACTTAGTTATCACTAAAGTGGTTGAGAACCATAAGTTCTTATATTCAAATTTTATTTAGTAATAGATCTTACCTTGATATTTAATTTCTTTAAATAATTTATTTTCTTGTAGTTCATAGTTACATCAACCAAAAATGTCTGTTTATCTTCATCTCTTTCTTCTTTGTTTATATGTTTAATTTGGTATAATTTTTTTAATTACATCTGTGTATGCGCAGGGTGTCTCTGTGTCTTAATCAAATATTATATATAATGCATGGTTATAGTATTTAACTCATAGTAAAACACATCTCTAAATTCTTGCCAGCCATTTATGGTATCTGATGGATCTAGCTTGAAGACTCATTTCATTTTTTGGGACTTTCCTGTTGGTCATGGTGGTAGTTGAGTCGTAGTTTCTCAAGATTGATGCCACTTGTTGCTTTCTCTGTTCCTGTAGAGCCAATCTCAGTCTCTCACTCTGTTAATCAATTAACAACTATTAGTACATAATCATGGACAGGTGGAGGGAGGGAGTAAGAATTACCTGTAAAGTGAAGAACTGACCAATCTCAACCCTCTGTTTCTCAAAATGGGAAGCCAAGCTATGAGGAAACATAAAGAACTGACCAATCTCAACCCTCTGTTTCTCAAATTGGGAAGCCAAGCTATGAGGAAACATAGTAGAATTTGTGTATATCAAATTCTGAATATTGTTTTTCTGGTTCAGAATTTGAAACTGCTGTTGCTGGATTTGTCGCAAAAAGGGCTGCTGTCGTTGTTGGTCTTTCTGTTGAGGATTAAAACAGAACTGATTGAATCCACAAAAGATTGAATTAGCTAGAGCAGCTCCTTTGACACCAAGGCCAGACTTGAAGACCAAAATCCAACAGGCAACGACATGGATTAAGGTTGTAACTCCAGCACATAGCACCATAGGGATGACAATACTTTGTGTTTGCAAGATCTCACAACACATTGGAGCAAGCCGTAAGTGAAAACACCAGGGATAAAATACAAGACATAATGACCAGCTTCATCGAAAGGAAAAGTGAGCTGAATGGGTTGATGCATTTATTCTTCCCCTTCCAACAACAAGGTCCGTCGTTCTTCATGGCATCATTGTCAGATCAAGTACATGTTCTAGACTGTAGAGCAATTCTCTGCTGGTGGAATGTCCTGATGTTTCAGAAAGCTGTGTTTCTTTTAAAAAAAGATGACTGTCATGACTGATGAAACTATATGCTATCCTATTTGCAGGGAAGTTCGGTTATGCATCTCTCTACGGGACCTCCCAGACTTCAGCTTAGAGAGAAAACAAGCTCCATCGATCACATCAGTACCATCAGAAAGATATTGGGAGATGCTCTTCAGTGGACCATCTCAGTCTTCCTCCTCTTACTAAATTGTGTTCTACATTCCTGGAATCATTACTGCAGAGGAGTAGTGCAGTTGAACTTGAGTGATTGCCAGTACTGTCAGCTTGAGCTTTGTTGCAAGGTAGACTACTTGCTGGTCTAATCTACACTCATTGATGAGGCGGCGACATTATTGTGAGGCTTAATCCCATTGTAGCCAATAGAGAGCTGCCTGACATGCACATAGTAACACTAGATCGAGGGTGTGAACAGTGGGGTTGACTTATGTTCTGGTCTTAGAACAAGCCAGCCATTCTGTTAAATCTGTCGAGTTCAAGAAAAAGATGCCCAGATTGAATGGGTTTGAAATTTTGGTAGCACAATTAGATGTCTTGTCTGGATATTGAATTTTTGTAGCTTGTAACTTATTGAGCCTGCAAGACTAAGCAGGAATACGAATACTGAATAGATGTACTGCTACTTTTTGGCCAATGCTTATTCAAGAATGCTTTGTTTAAATGGAGTTGCTATTTAAATATGCTGCCATTAATTTGTTGTTCCTATTCCTACAAGAGAAAAGAGCTAATTGAATGAATTTACTTTGACTGTGTTAGAAGATTAGGTAGACATGATAATAGCAGCATTATCGTGTTTAGTTTGGTTAAAACTGTTTATTACTATTATCAACAGTACAAAAGGATCCAAAGTTACTTAACAACCATAGGCAGGACAAAAAGAACCTAAAAAAAGTTGATGATGAGATAGATTTGCAGATATGCTAGGATCTTGGCCTAAAATCTTGAGAATAGGACCAGTGTTTGCCCAGATTACTGCAAGTGAGAGTATAATCACAGCTCCCTGCATATGAATGCCAAGCATATGATACTGTTTTGCTCCATATGACTGTCCACAAAATGTACTATGATGATTGCAATAATCAAGTTTGGAGTGTAAAATATAATTTCAAGCCTGCTCCAACTTCAAGTTTTAACAATATGTTGAATCCTTACAGTGGAGAAAAGAATAGAGAATTTATTTGTCCTCTAGGAATGATAGCTTCCCCTCTCCCAACCCCAGTTGGCCATATCATGTAAATCACAAGTTAAGGTTCAATGCTAACTTCAAATGGAAAAAAATCAGAAATTACATTGCATTCCATCTACCACATTAGAAAACAAAAATTATAAAAAAAATGTTGGGAAAATATAAATGAGGATAGAGGTAAACAATTTGCTATTAGTTGCTTTCTCAAAAAATTCAGCTCGACAAAAAAAAAATATAAAACAACATAAACTTCATTAGTTACAACAAACTCAATATATACCGTGAAATTGTGAGCACGGGCACACCACCCTAGTAATATTAATTAGTAGAAGTTTTGATTATTTATTCTAAGATATATTTTTTATTAATTAAATGTTTGTTTTATTTATGTGTATATTGAAGATGTTTAATCTTTAAAAAATTATTAGTACTAAAAATGAAATGAAAAATATTAATTAAATTTTTTCTTAAAATTTCTTATATGACATATATTTTAAGATAAATATTTTTAATATTTTAAGACCGGTTAAATTGACATGAATTTCCAAGTTTACCCCATTAAATTCGAGGGCTATCTTTGTTTTTGTAATATTTTATTTTAATTAATAGTTTATAGACGTATTAATTTTTTATTCTTAAAATAAAGTGAGATGTTTTATTTGTCAAAGCTTAACCATCAGGAAACACAATTGCTTTACGAAAGCAAAAACTTTTGCACTAATTGTCCTCTGACTATTTCTTAAATGAACATAACACCACATACTTTCCTTAATCAAACTTTATTCCGTTGGTCATTGATCGGGTTGCGGTTATCCTATTGAGCAATGAATTTAAAATTTAAAATTTTATGTTAAATTTATAATTTTTAAATTTTTTTAATTTTTGTGAAGATATTTGATTGTGTATAAATTTAAAAATGATCAATTTTTTTAAAAACAATTATGATCTAAAATAAATAATTATCATAGTTATGTGACTATGTTATATTTTAGGGTGAAACAAAAAATTTATATATTTTAGGGTGAAATAAAAACTTTAACGTTAAATTGTATCAACTAAAAATAAAAATAACAATGAGGTATCCCAGTGTAAGATGGGACAAATTTGAAGCTATGTTGGATAAGATGAATTTGAATTTTTGTGGGGCAAAGCGGAGCGAGACAATTTTAGATTTTGATTAAAAAGAATGGCTAGAGTCGACCAACTACATATTCAGTGAAATTTCATGAGTAAAGTCTGAAGAGAATAAAATGTATTTTCTGAAAGAGCCTCAGCTCAAAAGTATCTGGCCCAAAAGCGGAATATACTAGATATGAAAGAGAAATGACAAAAGTAAAAAGCAAGTGATAATATATAAATACAATAAAAAAAATAAATATAATACAATAAAAAAATAAATATGAGACATACAATAATCAAACATGGATATAAAGACACGAGTACACGATTACTCCTACTAACCTATTATACCACAAGGCTAGACATCATCTTATTAGCCTATTACTCTTCCACCCTAATGCGCGACCTCAACTCCTTTCTATCTACAGTCATGTTCTCAGTGATATGGAGTATAGTTGCATCATATCCTGTCTAATCACCTCCCCCAATATTTTTTCGGTCTGCCTCTACCTCACCGCGTAACTCCTAAATCTAACATCTCGCACATCCTAACTGGAACGTCGATACTTCTTCTCTGCACATGCTCAAACTATCGCAATCTCATTTTCCTCATATTGTCTGCCACGGAGGTCACCCCTAACTTCTCCCGAATGGTCCCATTCCTAATCTTATCACTCCTGGTATGTCTACACATCCATCTCAACATCCTCATCTTCGCAACTTGCATTTTCTAGATATGTGAGTTTTTGATTGGCCAAATCTCGACCGCATATAACAACGATGACCTAACCACTATCTTGTAAAACTTACCTTTAAGCTTAAGTGGTATCTTCTTATTATACAATACTCCAGAGACAGGTCTCCACTTCAGCTATTCTGTCCCAATACGATGTGTTACATCATCATCGATATCACCACTACCCTGGATTGTGGACCTAAGATATTTAAAGAGAGAACTATGTCGAAGAAACTCGGCAAAATGACCCCGTAACTTCGGGAGAAGGGGTGCTCTCCTATCTTTTGATTAGGAAAGTGGCACATACCAGGGGGTAGCGACTGTTTATAAAAACACAGGACTCTGCTAAGTGGTAACACGATGTATAGAGTTTGACACCTGCCCGGTGCTAGAAAGTCGGAAGGAGAAGTTTGCTCTCTTAGGAATAGATTGAGTGGCAAGTTTCAATTCGATGTCTGTTTCATCCCTTGCAATATTAAATTTGCACTCCAAGTATTGTGTTTTAGTCCTACTCAATTTGAACCCTTTGGATTCCAAAGTATGTCTCCAAACCTTCAACTCATCATTAATTTTATCCTGTGTCTAATCAATTAGTATTATATTATCCGCAAATAGCATACACCAAGGGACTCCCTCTTGAATAAATCATGTCAGCTCAGCCATCACTAAAGCAAAAAGAAAAGGGTTAAGTACAGATCATTGATGAAGTCCTATTTCGACAGGAAAATACTCAGAATCTCGTCCTGCCGTCCTTACTCTAGTCTTGGTTTCATCATACATGTCCTTTATTGGAACACCTTTCGCCTTTAGGCACCTCCATAGGACATCCCCGAAACTCGTTCGTAGACCTTCTCAAGATCAGTAAATATCATATGAAGGTCCTTCTTTCTTTTCTTACATTTCTCCATTAGTCTTTGGACGAGATAAATTACTTCAATAGTCTATCGTATGACATAAATCCCATCAATTTCTTCCTGTCTGTCTTTCTTTCGTTGTGCCTCTTGTCTTGATTCTTTTTAGGACCAAATGACTTGATAATGTAGAATTTTTTGCTCCGACAGCAAACAACTATATGCTAGGGTTGCTTTTCTTCACTTTTTAAAACTAATTTCACTAGGTTGATTAGCTTAATAGATTTATACCATATTAAAGATAGAATCTCATATAATTAGGGTAGTTTTGACATCTCCTTTATATGTGTATTTAAACGAGATAAGGTGAGTCAGAATAAATTAAAAAATAATTAAATGGGTTAAGGTGAAATACGTAAAATATATACCAAAGTAAAATTTCATCTATTTCATATTACTCTGTTATCAGCTGTATTAACAAGTATCATACATAAAATTAAAATAAAAAAGTACAATTTTATAATTATGGGTCAGAATTTTGACATTTATCAAAATATTACTATTAATAAATTTTACACACACATTAACATATGTATATATCATGTTTCAAAATATTACTAGTAATAAATTTTACACACATAAACATGTATATATTATGTCTCAACAATATCAAATTAAATTGAACTTATCATATTAACCCATTTCATACGGTTATTATCCTCCGCCACTTGAAAGTAATCACCAAATAACTATTTCGTCTGATAAAGTTAATTACAATCGAGTTTGGGGCTGAATTTGATATATAAAAAACTTACATACCTATTAGAGCAAATACGGAGAGCAGTTGCTTTGAAGTTGCAACCTATGGTATATAAATTTCAATGTATCCAAATGGTGGTGTGTGTGTTCTGTAGTCGGGACTCGTCAACTTTCCCGGCACCATTAGAGAACGGGAAAGTGAACATCCGCCATCAATAATCTTCCTAAGGTAAGACTAATCTCTGTCTCAATTTCAATTTAGTATCTACAACTATTAATTCATAGCTTTGATCTAGATCGCACGTACGTACTCTCGTTTTCTAATAATATACTGATTTTGAGCTCTGCAATTTGGTTCTGTGATCATTTTTAGTGAATTGATTTACAGTATCTCAGCTGGTCATGCTTACGGAGGATTAGAAAATTTTGTGTATTTGATTTAAGTTTTATTCACGTCTTATGTTTTCTGATAATATACTATTTTTGAGCTCTGCAATTTGGTGATTATGCTCATTTTAGTGAATTGATTTTTGTTCTTGTAACTATTCAGCTGTTCATTTTCACAAGTAATGATCTGTTCCTTTTTTTGTGTGTGTATATTTGTGGTTGGATTTATACACGGACTGCATAAAGTTTTTTTTACACTATTGTGTTGTCTAGTCATGCTTATGGAGTATTAGATGATTTCTTTGCATTTGATTTGAGTTGTATTCACGTATGTGTATATTTTTTTCCCCTAATATGCTGGTTTTGAGCTCTGCAATTTGGTGATATGCTCATTTTAGTGAATTGGTTTCTGCGCCTAACTTTTGAGATGTTTATTTCACAAGTAATGATCTGTTCCTTGATTCTTTTGAGTATTTGTGATTGGATTTTGTCTAGAGATTTTTTTACATTATCTCAGGTAGTCATGCTTATGGAGTATTAGACAATTTTTTGTCTTTGACTATTACATGACCTAGTAAAATAAAGATCTTCATATTTTCTGAATAGTGTTTGTTCTTCTGGTTACTAGGTTAGAGTTGAGAAATTTTCAATATTCCTCTGGTGCTGTATTTTTTGTTTGAGTACGTAGTTTTTTTGGGATTTTCAGTGGTGGAATATTAAGGAATAGTGCAGACATTTGAGGGTCCATTCAGTGTATGGGGTGGTTGAATTCAGGCAACGGTTTTTGGACTTTTCATCTTCAAACTTGTATTTGTTGTTTCTTAGCAACTGGAAACTGTAGCTTCTACATGATTTATAGCTAATGACATCCAGAATAAGATTAATGAGTTCGAATTTGAGGATTCTGTTTAGTGACACTAAGTTTTGGTCCATTATTTTGGGGGTTCTCTTCATTTGTGAGTCTACCTTTTTGCATTTCCTAGTACTCCTGTTGATTCTATAATATGTGAATTTTCTAGCATCTATGGGTTCAAGTCTTTGGCCGGTCATTTCATGTATGCTTTAAGGGCAAATGATGCCATATATATTCCATGTTTGAGCTTAGGTCCAGGGGCAGTCCTTTTGGCTCTTTTGTTGGCTGAATGCCTTGTTAATATATCCTATGATCTATGTATAATACATTAGGCATCTGCTTATTCTTTTTAACAGGTCGTTGCGGAAACATAGAATTGTTCGATATACAAGATGGAAGATTCTGAGGGAAGTAATCCATATATGAGTACACTGAAGAGCATGGCCAGCTATGATTATATCTCCAAAAATTTTGGGTCATCTGGGATTGTTGGTGCAGTTTTTATTGCCATTATTATACCAATATTTCTTTCCATTTTACTTATGGGGAAGAGGAAACCAAAACAGAGAGGCGTTCCGGTTCAAGTTGGTGGTGAGGCAGGTCTTGCAATGCGCAATGCTAAATCAGCCAGATTAGTTGAAGTTCCGTGGGAAGGGGCTACAACTGTAGCAGCTCTATTTGAGCAGTCTTATAAAAAGCATTCCTCTTACCGCTGTCTTGGAACTAGAAAACTAGTTAGCAGGGACTTTGTTACTGCAAGTGATGGAAGGAAGTTTGAGAAACTTCACTTGGGGGAGTATCAGTGGGAATCTTATGGACAAGTATTTGATCGTGTTTGCAACTTTGCCTCTGGTCTTATTAATTTGGGTCATGATGTGGACACTCGTGCTGCTATCTTCGCAGAATCTCGTGCGGAGTGGCTTATTGCCTTTCAGGTATTCAAGTTGTAAAACAGTCCCTTATTCTGTGTTCCTTATTATTGTGAGATACAAGAGTTTTCACAATGAAATTATTGTATTCAGGGATGCTTCCGGCAGAATATCACTGTTGTTACCATTTATGCTTCTTTGGGTGATGATGCACTTATATATTCACTCAATGAGGTGAGCAAGTTTGATTATTTACCCTATGTATGCATTTTTTATTTGCTATTTGAGGTGTCATGAGATGCGATGAATTAATTCACTTGTGACCATTGACAGACTCAAGTATCTACATTGATATGTGATGCCAAGCAACTGAAAAAATTGGCGTCTATTAGTTCTAGCCTGAAAACCATCAAGAATGTCATCTATTTTGAGGATGATGTGACAGCAACAGATTCCACAAATATTGACAGCTGGAGGGTGTCGTCTTTCTCAGAAGTTGAAAAGCTGGGAAGTAATAATCCTATTCAGACAAGACTGCCTATCAAAGAAGATATTGCTGTGATCATGTATACAAGTGGCAGTACAGGCTTGCCTAAGGTCTGACCCCTACTTTCTATGGATCGATTTCTCCTGGTGTACTGGAATCCAATATAAAAAGTATAACCATTGTATGTCTCTTATAGACTTTTGCTGCCCAAGTGGCCCACACTAGTCTGTTATTAAGGGTTATGCTACCGAATCTGATAACATTTGGGATTGTTGAATCCATCAATATTCGGTTATCAGAGGACTGTTAATTTGTAAATTCAAAAAGTTATCCAGGGCGAGATGTCATTCCAAGACATAAAAAGGAAGAAACATGAGTATTCGGCCTTGGCATAGTGTCACTTAAACACACTCATAGTGTAGATTGCACTACTTCTTCCTCGACGTCTATCCCTTCACTGATGATTGTTGGCTTTTTAACTTTTGGTTTAAACCAACTAAATAATTGTGTATTTTATCCCTTTTTATTAGGAAAAGAGTACTGCTCTTAATTAATCTCTTTTGTCTGTGTTCTATAGGGTGTTATGATAACCCATGGAAACATTGTAGCCACTGCAGCTGCTGTTATGACTGTGATTCCAAAACTTGGAAGCAGTGATGTCTATTTGGCTTACCTTCCTTTAGCTCACGTTTTTGAGTTGGCTGCTGAGGTAACAACTTAGTAGAAGTATCTTCTATTTGCTTCATTTGTATTTTACCTAGCAAATGATAATTGTAGTTCTAAGTGTGATTGTGGTGTTGCAGACTGTAATGCTGACTGCAGGTGCTTGTATTGGCTATGGCTCAGCGCTCACATTGACAGACACTTCTAACAAAGTCATGAAGGGAACCAAAGGAGATGCTACAGTTTTAAAACCTACTTTAATGGCAGCAGTTCCAGCCATTCTGGATCGTGTTCGGGATGGTGTTATGAAGAAGGTTTCCACTGACATTTCAGATTTTAGATCCCAATGAGAAGAGCATACTAGTTTGAGGGCACGGCTCCAAAAGCCTCAATGAGGACTAACAGTTGCTTATATTTTTCGTGACACTAGGTTGAGGAGAAGGCAGGTTCTGCCAAGAAACTTTTCCACATTGCCTTTAACCGTCGATTGGCTGCTATGGAAGGTAGCTGGTTTGGAGCTTGGGGTCTAGAGAAACAATTGTGGGATATCATTATATTTAAAAAGGTGAGGGCTGTGCTTGGTGGAGATATCCGTTTCATGCTTTGTGGCGGTGCTCCTCTATCAGGGGATACTCAAAGATTTATCAACATCTGTATGGGGTAATTTTTCTCGCTCCTGATGATGGTCTTTATCCATCTGTATATGTCGTCTTGCTTGCAATGATAAATTTGGTTATTTTTTTCAATATCTTCTCCTAGTATGGCCTGCATATGGTTAAGCTTTAAATTTGACAAACATATTTGATGCTAGTATATTTGTGACCACTTGCTGTAGAGCTCCTATTGGTCAAGGGTATGGCTTGACAGAGACATTTGCTGGAGCTGCTTTTTCTGAGTCGGATGATCCTTCTGTTGGGCGTGTTGGTCCACCTCTTCCTTGTTGCTACGTAAAGGTATGGTCACTTAATGGTAACAAAATGGTAACATTTGATAAATGGATAGCCTGGTTGGATATGGAGTTCATTTGAGAGCATCAACTGTGATCATTCATTAATGAAAGATCGTTATGAAACTACATTAGCAAGTTGTTCTGGAGAAATATAAACTTTGGAATCCTTTACAAAAGCCGAATATTTCACATTAACTTCGTTTTTCAGTTTCCACTTTTTCCTTCCCTCTATATTTTTGACAATCCTATGATTTCCCCACGTTTCTGTAGAATCTTTACTCGTAGTCTGCTAATACCATCTTCTGTTGTATGCGATGAGAATATAAGGATAATTTCATCAGTCATTGTCAAGGTTTCGGGCGATGTACATGTCTTTTAATTCTAAATCTAGAAGTTATCTGTGATCTTTGGAATGGAGAAAAAATAAACACGGAACTGGAAATATCCTTGCAGTAAAGTTAATGGATCAGAGATGTGCAGGAAAATATCTGTTTATTAACCTCCTTTTAAAGTTTTTCTCTTCTTTCACAACTTATGATTTCTCTGAGGAGCAACAACATACCAACAAGGAAAAGGCAAGACAATAGAGGAAAAATCAAAGAAACTAAACAGGACATTGCAGTTGCAGCCTCTCATACACCAAATTATTCATGTTTCTGTAAAACTCTCCACTGCGGCAGCACGCACCACCGTACATCTACCACTTTAGTGGTCCCAATTGTGAACTCTGCAAAGAGCCATCCTCTCAACCGCTGACTTTAAAAGCCTTGTCTATTCCCTTTATTGGAAATATTGAAATGAATTATCGTCAATGCCTTCAGATCAGTTTCCTCGGCTACCTCCAGTGCCTTCATCATATTACCATCTTCCTGAGATGCACGATTAACTCATTTGATACTGAAAAATTACCTATTTACTACTTGTTCTGTCCTAATTTATATGACACTTCTTATTTTGAATGTCCAAAACCACTAATCTTATTTCACTAATAATGTTATTTATACAACTTTCACAAATTTCAAGATTCAATTAGATTTAAAATCCATCAACCTAACTTCTCAACCATTATTTTGATGTTTTTTGTTACTCTCGACCCCAACTTCTTTGGGACTGAAGCATAGTTTTGTTATACAAAAATCTAAATAATATGTTGACTTGTTAGACTGTTAGAAGGCATATACTTCGGTGCCTACTTGAACTGGTGTTGGGTTTTTGTTCTTTCGCTGTCTTTGAATCTGTCGGATGGCTTATAGTTTATGAGATCAACAACAACAACAACATACCTAGTGGAATCCCACAAATGGGGTCTGGGGAGGGTAAAATGTACGCAAACCTTACCACTACCTTATAGTTAATGAGATCAATTATTATTTTCATGAGTTCCTCTGCAATTTTCTTTTAAGAAAGTTTCAAATTCCAAATGTAGTCTGAGTGGTAATTTTCTTATCTGGGGACTCCATGCCAGACAGAGTAAAGGGAAATGGACAAAATGGATAAAGCTAGGTTCAACTGAACATTGTAGCAAGAGAAAAGGACAGCGGCTGTTCCCATTTCTTTCTTTTCTTGCCTGACACTGGTTAACTTGCTAAATCCCGAGCTTCCCTGGTTTTTGTGGTAGTGCATGTGGTTCTTACTTAAAACCTTGTGTAAAACCATGCAGCTTATTACTTGGGAAGAAGGAGGTTACAGAATTGATGATAAGCCTATGCCTCGGGGAGAAGTAGTTGTTGGTGGATGCAGCATTACTGCTGGTTACTTCAACAATGAGGAAAAAACTAATGAGGTTTTTAAGGTAGTGCTGTCTTATGAGCTTTTGCTCTTGCAACTAGAGGAATTTTGTATATTTTCAATAATTTATGCTGCTATTATCTCTGATACAGGTTGATGAGAGAGGCATGCGTTGGTTCTACACTGGTGACATTGGAATGTTTCATCCCGATGGATGCATTGAAATTATAGATAGAAAGAAAGATATTGTTAAGCTTCAGCACGGGGAGTATATCTCACTTGGAAAGGTATTCACAATTTCTCTTTACATGGAAATTGGTGTTTTCCCTAGCAGTATAACTAATTCCTAGTAGCTTGATCTATCTCTAGTATAACGAATTAAGAAAAAGTATGAACTACTCCTAGTAGATTCACCTCATCCTATGATTGGACGTTTGATTTAGACTTTTGGCCACTTTCTTTTTTTGGTCATGAAGCCTCTTACAAAGAGGTGATGAAATTCTTTTATGTTATATTACAGGGGCTTTTCTTTTTCTGTTATTTTGGGCTCTTATATGATGTTTTATTTTCCTCCTGATTTCTTCTATTTATTTTTCATCTCAAGTCTCAACTCTTGATTTTGGGCAATAACTTGGTTAATTGATGCTCAACGCACAGGTTGAGGCAGCACTTCTATCTAGCAATTACGTGGAAAGCATCATGGTGTATGCAGACCCCTTCCATAATTATTGTGTAGCTTTAGTTGTCCCTTCACGCCCGGTGCTTGAAAAATGGGCTCAAGAAAATGGCATCCAGCACAAAGATTTTGCCGAACTGTGTGACAAAGCAGAATCAGTCAACGAGATCAAGCAATCACTTTCAAAGGTTAGTTTCTTTTTCAGTGAGAGTTACCAATTCATTATCACTTTCTGTATTAATTTGGCAAACTAGTGGCCTTTCCTTATTCTGAAAGTTGTGGTGTGAAGGATAAGTGAATGCTATTGTGACTGGGGGTAAAGGGAGATGATGGCATAATTGAGCAAAGTAAAATTAAAAAAACAAAAAAAGCCTAAAACGATAAACATGAAACACATTTCCTCCAAATTTTGGTGCAAACCTCAAAGGCCTTTCCCCCATCCCTCCATGACAAAAGAGGTGAATAATAATGTAAAATCAATTGCTGAATTTATAAGGAAACATGAAAGACCAAAAATGTTGGTGGGATGCTTTGGGCACGAGGCAGCCCTTTTTATGAATGAGAGCGCAAATGCTAAAAGAACAGCAGCACTGGAAGAGAATCCAAGAAAATAAGTAGAAGTCAAAGAACGAACATAAAAAAGAGAAAAATCGAACAGAGTTTTTAACTGGGAAAAAAAATACCAGCTGACCTTGACTCCTCTCACTTAGATACCATCTTGCAGCCATTAGTGATTACCATTTCAGCCCTAAGAAGTAATCCCAAAGTCAGACCCTGCCACAGTTGTTTACCCTGCCTTCCCCTCTATGATAAATTGCCTTCCGGTGGAGGGTCTCATCTCTTTCCGCAGCCCAAGGCTCTTCGTTGTTTCTTGACTTTCTTTTTTCCGTTTTGTTCTTCTTGATAGGCGAACTGTCTTGTAGCAGCTGTTTGAATGTCTGATCTCAGCTGTTTTAATGACCTCAACTGTCTTGTAGCAGCTGTTTGAATGTCTGTTCTCATCATCCGAAAACCTCTACATCCTATTAGCTGCACGACTTCTTCTCGTACACAAACAGCAATGCACTTATTGACAGCAAACCTCTTTACACACTGCGGTCAACTCCATATGCAGTGCCAATTTAACTTCTCAAAGTTGCATTCATCCACCACAATCTCGTGACATGATCACATCACACACCAATTAGACCTGGCTAACAGCTGTTAACACCACATGTGCTTTAGTAATCTTAAGTTTTGTTGAAATGTTTAATTTTGGCTTCATACATTGTCAGCCTCTGAAAGAAGTTGCCGTGTATTTCATTTAGATAATCGAACTAGTTATGTTCCAATTGAACACCTCAACACCTAATAAATGTTCCAAGTGGACAATTTTGGTTCAAAATTTGGAAAAAAATTTATGCATGTTTTTCAGGTAGCAAAAGCTGCAAGATTGGACAAGTTTGAGCTTCCTGCCAAGATCAAGTTAATACCGGAGTCTTGGACTCCTGATTCTGGATTGGTAACTGCAGCTCTGAAATTGAAGCGGGAACCTCTGAAGGCTCGATATAAGAATGAGTTAGAGAAGTTGTATCAGTGAATCATTATCTTGCCGAGTTACCCTCCATTTAACAGATTTGTGTGCCTGTTGGCAGTCACACATTCCAAGATAAGCACAAGTTCTCCTGTTGAAGTGCAATTACACGTCTCTTTTTGCTGTTGCGTAGTGTTAAAAACAGTTGTATGCATCTTTCCATATGGTTGTCCTGTTAGGGAGTGAGGTATAATAGATCTTGTACTTGCGTAAGAAGGAAAAAATTCGCCAGCTTCAGTCATTTTATCGAGTGGTTTGAGCTTTCCAAATGGATGTATACAGTCAAAGTGTCTGTCTGTTCATCATTTCTCAGACAGAGGTAAATGAAGTTACTTGTTTGCTTCCTCTCTATTATTTTCTTAATCAATGTACAACCATCTTAAATCATTTTGATGATTACCGTCTTACTCGCTCTTTTTCCTTCTCTAATATATCCAATTAAGCATATCGGTTAAACAAATAGGTCGAAGTGATGCTTAGAATTGAACGTTGAATCATAGAATGTCGTCTACATTTGCCTTTCCTTGTTCGATATCCTAAATCATTTTCTGTTTTTCCTAATCAAACAAGGTAGGATCCATTCAATATTTTTCTCCTTTGATTACCATATCAAATAAGGAACAGATGGCACTTTCCAAACAAAAGGACAGGAACAAACTGTCCCTTATTTAGCACAATGTGATATAACGTGAGAGCATCCTGAAAGTGTATGAGAAAGCTAAACAAAAAATACTAATGCTCTATGTCACCAAGACTTAAAAGTAGTATATACATAGATATATGAAAGAATAGAGGAAGTAAATCTCTCTATTTATTGTATCTATCAATTATAAGGGTGTTGTGAATGTCGATCAAATAAAGACGAAACTATAGTGTACTTGAAATTGGAAATTATCATATTAAGAATACATCATGGTGGTAGAAAGAATTAAGAAGAAGAGAAGATGAGCAACGAGTATGAAATGTGCAGCATAAATGGTCTTCATTTTAACTGCTGAACTATGCTCTATAGAGTAGCTGATAACCCCTAGAACAGTTGGTTGTTGCTTGTGCTCTGAAAATGTACATTACAGACAGCAGAGTCTTCACCTGTCGGTTATTTTTGCTCAATGTATCATGCTATTAGAGATCCTGGTGCCAGAGATTTGTATCATTTTTCCTCAGACGTAGTTGGGCTCGATAAGACTGGTACTGTTGGAACAGATGGGCGTAGGAGAAGGTATAGTGCTGGACCCAAAAAAGGAATCACCGATAGAGGAAGAAGCCAAGATCCTTTGTCATACCTTTGTGAGACATAACTGTGTTATTAAATCAATTCTTTTTGCATTGGATGGGAATTACATTTATATGAGCACGAGCTTACCACTTTCGAGCAGTCATGTCATTGTAAATCCAGAAGGGTGCAAAAGCTGATAGTAAACTGAAATCAATTGACATCACATGGATCTACAGATAAATCAAGTATATGTCAGGTTTGCATAATTGACGCGAACAGCTCATAGCATAAAAATCCTGAAGGTTGTGATCTAGATTCTAAATAAAGTTTTTGCCATAATAGGAGCTAGTTAGATTGTTGAGTCAACTTTTAGAAAGGTGAGGATTAACAAAGGGACTAAACTTGGGATTTTCTGAAGGTGGATATTCTCCGGACTATGGAAAATTTTCACTCACGTGCTTTTTTTGAGAAGAATCTTAATGCCACATATGTGCCCCCCGCTCCCCCCCCCCCCAAAAAAAAAGGGGGGCCAAAGAACTAAGAGATTATAGGCCGATCAGTCTGTTCAGTTGTAGTTACAAGATTATCTCCAAGACCCTAGATGAAAGAATGAAAAGGGTGATCGAGAAGATAGTTAGCAAACATCAGATAGCCTTCATTAAGGGTAGACAAATCACAGATGCTTCCCTTATTGCAAACGAATGTGTTGAAAGAATGAAAAGGGTGATCGAGAAGATAGTTAGCAAACATCAAATGGCCTTAATTAAGGGTAGACAAATCACAGATGCTTCCCTTATTGAAAATGAATGTGGTGATGCAAGGATGAATAACAAGAAACCTGGAGTCTTTTGTAAACTAGACATTGAAAAGGCGTTCGATCATGTCAACTGGAAATATTTGATCAATATTAGAGGGTCATGGGTTTTGAGGACAAATGGCTTAAATGGATTTACTATTGCATCAGTCCAGTGAAGTTTTCTGTTCTCATCAACGGATCTCCCGAAGGATTATTTCAAACCAAAAGGGGATTAAGGCAAGGAGACCCCCTTTCTCCTTTTCTTTTCATCATAGCCATGGAGGGGCTTAGTAGTATGTTGAGAATCTCGATAGCTAACGGCGATTTCAGGGGGTTCACTGTTCAAAACAGGGAAAATAACTTAGAGATCTCACATCTCCCATATGCTGATGATGCTTTGATACTTTGTGATGCGGAGCCTTCCCAACTAATGCATTTGAGGTTGATTCTTACCATTTTTGAAGGCATCTCCAGTCTTCATGTCAATTGGAGAAAGAGTCAAATGTTTCTTCTCTACGAACCCCAAATTGTCCAATTCTTGCAATTATCCTCGGCTGCAAGGTGTGTGCTCTGCCTACTAAATATGTGGGTCTTGCTTTGGGCTCAAAAAACAAAGTTGCTGATATATGGGAATGGGGTACTTGATAGATGTGAAAGAAGGCTTGCAAGATGGAAAGCTCAATACCTCTCATTAGGGGGAAGAGTCGTTCTTGTTAACAGTGTCTTGGACTCACTTCCCACCTATGTAATGTCTCTATTTCCTATCCCTGACAATGAGAGAAAAATCATAGATAAGCTGAGGAGGAACTTTATTTGGGAAGGAAACGGAGATAACAAACGCTTACATTTGGTCAAGTGGAAGGTTCTCATTTCTAGTAAGAAGGTGGGAGGACTTGGAATCAAAAACCTCAAATTACAGTGAGTCTTTTAGTGAAGTGGCTTTGGAGATACAACACTGAAGAGCAAGCATTATGGAGACAAGTTATACAATGCAGGCATGAACAAATGGGTCACTGGACTACCAAACCAGTGACATCAGCCTACGAAGTTGGTAACTGGAAATCCATCAGGAATCTATGGGAGGTGTTTATAGCAAACACAGGGACCAGGTGGGCAACGGGAGGAAAATCTCCTTTTGGAGAGATGATTGGTTAGGGATTGAGCCTTTAATAGACCAATTTCATGATTTATTCATCTTATCCTCCTTCCCAGAAGCTACAGTTGATGAACTCTGGACTCTACAAAGGTGGAATATTGCATTCAGAAGGCTCCTTAATGATTGAGAGATTCCAAGAGTTGCTAATTTTCTTGGCAAGCTTGAAGGTTTTGCAGGCCTAAAGGAGGAGGAGGATTCTCTCGCTTGGAAAGGTTGCACCAAGTCTATTTTCTCTGTCAAAGCAGCTTACAAATACTTAAGTGCTATGGAGCAGCCCAATGACCCATGGCCTTGGAAAGATACATGGAAAGTAAAGGCTCCTTTCAAAGTCGTATGCTTTACTTGGCTAGTTGTTTGGAAAGCTTGTCTCACACATGATAAACTTCAAAGAAGGGGTTTCCATCTCAGCTCCAGATGCTTCCTATGTCAACAGGAGCTGAAACCAATAGGCATCTTTTTTTTGCATTGTCCTATTACCAGAAAACTTTGGTAACGTTTTGCAGCTTTGGCTCAAATTGCTTGGGTGATGCCTCAGAGTACGCTGGATCTAATATGCAGTTGGAACAATATACAAGGAGAAACTTGCCACAAAGAGTGGTGGAAGATTGTCCCAGCTTGCATATGGTGGACTATTTGGAAAGAGAGGAATGCAAGATGTTTTGAAGGCAGATGCAGCTCAATCCAGAAGATCAAGAGCTCCTGCATTTCTCTTTTTTATTTTTGGTGTAAAGAACAGTTAGTTGATGATGTGGAATCATTACTAGACTTTATGGCCTCTTTTGTCTGAGTCTATATTTGTAGATAAGCTTTACCGGACCTGTTTTATAAGGTGCTGATGAATAAAACACGTTACTGATTTAAAAAAAAAAGGGGACTAAACTAGTGATAAAAGGGTCATGAGTAGTTTATGCAATAAGTTGAGGTTATCATTGAAATCTGATGATTAATCCAGAGATCAACAATACCACAGCAATTCAACTACTAAATTTCTGGTAACATGATAAAGAACGTTGCATCATATTCACATGAACATGCACATGAAAGGAGAAACTTACGAATCTGCTTTCTCTGAAGTATTGGTAAAATTCCTTCCAAACATCTCCACTTGATAAACCTGCGTAGATTATTATCCCTATCCCTGCAGCCAATGTGATCTGAAGTATCATTAGTTAGGCAAGAGGAAAATAGGCCAACCATCAATTTTAAGCACTTCAGATCCGTTTTCTAGAGCTTGGAACCTTCTATTCTACAAAGCATACAATATGGTACCACTTAGGCTGCCAGATTTCACTTCCCTTTTGTGCTTATAACAAAATTCATGTCCCATATTCTTTTGCATGAGACACATCAAAGGTTAGATATTTATTCTTACATATCCCTCCATCTCATGTATAACGACACAAATATCTATATGATAACTAGAAGAAAAACTTTGCAATTGTCAAATGAAAGATTCCCTTACCACTGCTGTTAGCTTTGATTCAAGCAAATTCAGAGGCCACCGTTGAAGCTTAGTTTCTTCAACAGGTGGAGGTGGTGGTTTCCAGAGAGCAAAATAAGGAATGAGAGCATACGCACCACCAAAGAATGAAAGTACAAGAAAAGGCCAAACAGGAATGCTGCCTTTTGAACTGCAGAAACAAAGGTTCAATATCAGATAACTGAATCTTTTGTCTGTCTAACTCACCACAGGTATTCTAGAACAGTACAACAATTCTAAATCTTTAGTCTCCTCGTTAACCAAGAGGAAAATGTGAGGTGACTTCTCAATTCCTTTTCCTATGCCTTAGTATTGACGACCTCCAGAAAAATGACCTGAAGCAAGGGTGCCTAAGAAATTACCTTCTACCCGAAGGAATGAGTAACATACTGTAAACTAATGGCCACAAACCCATGATGTACCAAAGTCCCACTAGCACTTGATTCATCTGGAAGCCATCATCTCCTTTCAAATTAAGGAGCTTTTTTAAGAAATACATGTCTGTCAACTGCAAGTTATAAGGTTAAAAAGGACTAAGAACAACACAGTACAACGTGCAGAGAAGCAAATAAGTACTAACATGTTCTTGAAGGAGTACTTATTGACGAGGCTATTTCAATCATTTTTTAGCACACTCAAGAACTATTTGCTTGTAATTACCTCTTAAATGCTTCGAAACACAAACCAATAGCAACAACAATAAAAAACACATTTAGGGTCATTTGGTAGAGCACATAAGAACAATGCTAAATAGAGTGTATCCATAATGCTTGCATAGTAATATATGTATTAGTTATGATTGCTTAATTATACATATAATATATTACTAATGGAACTAGACACAATACTGAACAACAACAACAACAACATAGCCAGTGGAATCCCACTCTGGAAGCATAACATGTACGCAGACCTTACCGCTACCTCAAAATGTTTCCGGGAAACCTAGACACAATACTGAAAATACTGAAAATGGAACTAGACACAATATAGATAGTGCACAGTAATTATAACAATACTGAAAATGGAACTAGAAACAACACCTAAAAAAACAAAATTCTGCAAAGAAGATGACCTTTTCTTTTTGATAATCATCAAAAAAAAAGGTAGTAAAGGATATGTAAAGAACATGGCTTTAAGCTGAAAGAAACCAGAAAAAGAGATATTTAGCAGCAAAATATGTAGTGATACCGGTGTCTGATTAGGAGCAAGGAAGAAAACATAGCACATGAGTCCAGACCACAAGCCAAACAGCACAAACGACGTCGTCCGACCCCATCGGTCTCCATTATTGCTTCCACCTCCAAGCTCTGTAGAACCATCTACATCTTTTTCCATAGATGGGTCTTCTTGATCTTGAATCTTTAATGAACTATGGCATACATAAACACGACCCTTCTCCCCAAATCCTGAGATTGGGTACTTGAAAAATTGAGTCTTGGGAGGATTCTTGATTTTGCCAATCTTTGGGAATGAAAGTGTAGTGGCAACTTTCTTATTTCTGAAAAATAGCAAGGAAGAAAAGTTAGAGGAGATGAGGGTAGAATTAGCTAACATTTTTGAGAGTTTTAAGGGAAATGCAGCAACCCAGCAATTACTACTTGGAAGGACCAAAAGTAACTCATAATAATATCTCATCAATGTGTTCAAAGGAATATCATAACGGCGTCGTTTAGCTGGTATATTCGAGTTCTTTTTGGTTTGCAAATAAATCTTTTTTTTTTTTTGTATATAAGAAACAAAAAGAGAGATTAAAACAATGGCCACGCAAGAGGTTGTATAAAATTAGGGAAAAATTAAAGAAAATGTTTCTTTTTAAGAGTTAATTTGATACTTTTTAATAAAAATTAAAATAATATAAAAAATATTATAAATTATGATTTTTTTCATATTAATATGATAAAAAATATATCTTAAAATATTAATTAAAATTCATTTTGGTTGACTTTTAGAAGATTACTATAACAATTTGGAAAGGAATGAAAGAAATATTTTCTCTCACCTTTTTTGATTGTCATGTTATAAAAGTTAAATAAACTATTTTTTAAAGATAAAGTAGATTAAATTAATTTAATATTTTAAAATAAATTTAGATATTAAAAAATTATAAAAAAATATTATTGATAGCAATATCTTTTATATTAATATGATTTAAAAAAGTTAACCTTAAAATATTAGTCAAAATTTATATACAAAAATAATAATTATGACAACTAAAAGAGAATGAATGAAGTATCAATTATTACTAAAAATAGATACTCTATCCGTCCAATAATAATTATCCACTATTGACTTGACACGTTGATTAAGAAGCAACAAATGTTAGGGGTAATTTTATCAAATTATTTTTCAAATATAATAAAAATAATATCTTAAAAAATATAATAAAAAATAATTATAATTAATGACAAAAGTAAATTAGGAACTAAAGTGTAAAATTATCTTTTTATTTTATAAAATGAATAAAATTAAATATTTCAAAATAATATCATGAACAAATAAAAATAGACGAAAAGTGTATTCGGCCAACTTTAATTACAGACAAAAGTGCATTTATGAATTGCCTGCATTTTTACATAGAGTTTCAACGGCACAACGAATAATTTGGAGGAATAACTTGTCTTTAGCCAAGTGAAGATAACAAGGACCGGCGATACGTTTGGGAAATCATTTTCATAAAATTATTACTCCTTTCATTTTATTTTATATCATTTAATTTAATTTGACATGAAGTTAACAATTTTTTTCAAATTTATGATTCAAAGAAATAATAGATTTTTTATAATTTTTATGTGTTTTAGTTTTTAGTAAAATACATGATAATTTTATTTTAATAATACTAATTTCTCAACAGCACATGTATATGTAATTATAGAATAAATTTATGTATAGTAATATTAATAGTATCATCAATATAAAATATTAAATTAACAATTGAACATGAAAAATTAAAATCAATTTTTTGTGAAAGTACAATGATTTATCGTATGAGAATTAACAAGCAAAAATGAATCTATTCCTTTAAAAAATTTTATTAAGTGAAGAAGCAAAATTGTATTGTCTATCACCTATATTAGTTTAAATGTATTCTCTTGATCATTTAAATATTTTTCTAAGTACTTGTAATCGAAATGAATAAGCAAATCAGTCAGTATCTCACATTTATATGTCTGCTCTTATTGTTAAATTGTTCCTTAAAAACTATGTTTGTTCAATTTCGATAAATTAAATTTATTATTTGTTATATAAAGCAAGAAGAGATTTTAAAGTGTAACAATATGAATAAACGAGAGCTTTAAATCATTTAAAAAATTTCTTTCATTTATAACAATGATGATATATTAAACAACAATTGAGAAAGTTATTTATAATGTATCATTTGTTCTTTTCGCTTTTGACATTTATGTCTTATTTTAATTCTTTTTTTTACAGTTTTATGTGATTTACAAATTAAAATATATGATGATTATATTTTTATGATGATGCCTTTTCAACATTGCACGCGCATGTATGTCAAATTACAATGTTATTTTAGCAAAGTAATATAATATTATCATTAATGTAAATTTTGAGTCAAAAACTGTACATGCATAAACAGATAATAATATTTGTATGAAAAAAAATGTGAATCTTAATTTTTAATTCACCTAAATCTTAATTTTATCTAAGCATCTTCTAATTGAAAGTCATTGTCGTGTACTATTTGGGATAAGCAAAAAATGCATCATTTTAAAAAAAACTGAATTAAGTGAAGAATCAAAATAGCATTGCTTGTCGCTTATATTAATTCAAAATATCCCCTCCCGTCCATTTACATATTTAAAATTAAAACGATAAGTGAGTGAGTCAGTGTCTCATGTTTTATATGTTCTTGAAATTTACATTTGTTCAATTTCGATAATTTAAATTGATTATTTGTCTAATGAATATGAGAAAAATAATTTAAGTGCAACGGTATATGAAAGGTTTAAATTAATTAAAAAAATTCTTCTATTGTTGTGATAATAATGATATTTCAACACTAATTGAGAAGGTTATTTACAATTTATCATTTATTTCTTTTACTTTGTGGATTTATGTTATATTTAAGTATTTTTGTTATTTTTAGGTGTTTTAACCTTGAGCAGAATACACAATAATTTTATTTCTATGATATTAGTCTTTTGACGATATTTATGATACTAATTATTGTTGATATCCCGAAAGCGCAACGTTGTGACAACTCGTAAAAAAATAATTAAAATAGAAGAATTTAAAAGGAAAAAACAATTTAATTTAGAGGCGCCACCTAGTTTTAAGGATAATTAGGAAATCAATTAATTATTTACAAAATAGTCTGCATACCAAAAAATTTCAGGAAAGGGTTCAAGTTATTCTGAAGGGAAGGTATTACCACCCTTCAAAATCCACAATTGTGGGCCCCGACTGAACTCATTTTTGCAAATTGAGGAGTAGATACACAATATAACATAAGTATAACAATCACAAAATATACACAAACAATGAAATAAAAAATGATATGAGGAATGTCCTAATATTTGTGAAACGTCAATAATATATACAATAATGAATAATTAAAGGATAAACTAAAATTGTTCCGTCCTCTTGAATGGGGAGGCTTCGAAATCCGACGGAGAAGTTTCGTCATTGGCCAAGTTTGATAAATAATGTACGAAACTTAAACTAAAATAAATTTCCGTCTTTTTGAAAGGGGAGACCTCGAAATCCAACGTATAGATTTTTTATCGGCCAAGTTTAGCAAATAATGAACTTAAACTAGAAAACTTGAATTTTAAAATATAACAAATATGAATATAAACTAACTTTTTTCCGTCTTTTTTGAATGGAGAGGCTTCGAAATCCGACGGATAGATTTTTCATCTGCCAAGTTTAACAAAGTAAAGAGCAAGGTTAATGCACTAAAATTTTCGTTATGCATTTATTATATCAATCTTATCTTACAGTTATGTCAGAGT
>JAPFFP010000099.1:6328525-6349286 GCA_026153255.1 Solanum medicagineum
GTGTGTACTTGTTCAACATAGATTTATAAGAATTTTATTAGTGACTCTCATGAAGACTAAGTTTTGGTTTGAGTGACAAACCTTGGTGTTTGAAATATGTTATATTTTTATATTGGTCTAGATTGCTCAATTATGATAGAAGACTTATGGGGGAACTGTGATATATACTTATAGCTCTACATAATTATTAAGGATTTGAGGGGGTTAAAAAATACTTTATTAATGGGATTACATAGATTATTGTGATACGTTACATAGACCCTTGATGATGACTAGGAATTATGTGCTTAGGTTATGCAGAATTATCAAGATGACCAGGAATCTCTCTAAGTTTTGGCATGAGGTATACGATGATTTGAATGGTAGTTAAAATTTGGTATGTGAAAGATTGCATGAAATTGACTTTAGGTATAATTAAATAATTGTAGCTCGATGAGAAAAGTACTAACAAATTTGAAATCAATGCTATCAGCTTTGGGTGTGACTCATTTCTATATGAAGTGCTTAAATAAAAGGAGAGGAAGTCATACTTTGAAATATTTGAAGGTGATAATGTGTTGCTAAGAAGATTTTGATATTAGTGACAATTTGAGAAAATGGTCAATGACTGGTATGACTATGAAGTTTTGTTAAGAGCGTTGTCTTTGATGCAGTACTCTAAAGAATATATAGAGTTTGATAAATTAAATATGTGTACAATTGTATTGGGACCAGAAAAGTTGATTATGAGAAGCTGAAAAGGGAATTCGAAAAAAAAAGAAAGAAAATAAAAGAAAAGATGGGCTCAAATGAATGAAAATATTTGAAAGGAGCATTGTAAAAAGAGTATCTTGTATTATTCAACATTGATTCCTACAATATTATGTGGCTACCTACTTTATTACGGGCATACCTGCCTATTTCCACTTGTGTCTTTACTTTTGTGGACAGACCTTTAGTGGTGGATCGGGTAAGTCGATCCTATAATTTTCTCTTAGTAAGATAGAATGCTCGAGCAGATTTGACTATTTCAATTATGACATATTAGTATTATTTGGGATATTTGAAGTATACAAGTAGGTTCTACACACACAACTTTGCTTATGTGAAGTTATAGAAGAGCTACCATGAATACTTATAGTTGTCCAGAAGCCTTAAGATTTATCTCGTCGTTAAGGTTATATCCTGGCTATGTATGATTGAATACGAGGACTGTTGGATCTAGTTCTATCACTCTTTAGGGTTGTTTATAGTCACTGTTATTGATCTAGTATTTTAATAGTGTTGTAAGAGGTTCTAATTATTTGAATGTAATATTCGCTAAGTGGTTACTTGATCCTTTCCTTCTTTGGGTCAGAAAAATTTGATTTTTCTATAGTGAGTATCCAATGTTTAAAGATCATATATTATAACTTAAGACCGTGAAAAGATTTGATTATGAGAATGAGATCTCAATAAGATCCAGGATGGTTAGTGCATTAGGACTCTGGGATGATTTGTTTAGATTTGGTTTTTTTATTATGGTGGTATTGATTTAAAATTTTACCTTGGTTATATGAGAAAAGATTTGTCCTACTTATTGAGTTATGGAATGGTGGATTTAAATCGAGTTCATAGATTAGCCTGTAGCTTGAAAATCACTAGTAATTTGTAAGTCTATCAAGGTTTGATTCGAGAGTTAAGTTTTTAATAGAAAATTTTGATGGAATGATCTTAAGGAGTTACTTGGAGAGATGAACAGTGACTTTGAAAGATCATAACTTAAGATTTTAGTAATGTCAATTATTCTTCCTTCTCCTTTCTTTATGTTCGAGGACGAACATGGTTTTTAGTGGTGGATAATGTAACGATTCCGAATTTTGTCTAAGTTGAAATAGAGTAAGAAGGATTAAAAAAATAACTAAAAAAATGCATTTCTTTCTAATTAATTATTTGAGTGCTATCAGCACTTGTGTGTTCTTTATGAGTGCTACAAGCATTTGCTTGATCTTTTACAAGTGTTGCAAGCACTTGCTTTATGAGTGTTGCAAGCATTTGCTTGATCTTTTACAAGTGCTGCAAGCACTTGCTATATGAGTGCTGCAAGCATTTATTTTTATATTTTAACAATTTGGCCAGGGAAGAGCCGTGCATGGCTTCTATATAAAGAGCATATCGATTGCTCATTAGGAAATTGACAATAACGAGTACACAAGAGTTAACTAATAGGGTTATATAATAAATATTATAAGAGTTTTATTAAGTTGAAGAGAGGTGATTTTATTGCGTGGAGTTTCGACAATTTTATTGTAAGTTACTCCTATCTTTTATGATAAGGTATTTTATAAAATGAGTTTATTTCATGTACCTTTAAGTACTTCATTAGGAAAATATTATTATGATGAAATTATTTTGATGGATCAAAGTTAAGTTGTGGTGTAATAATGTGACTAGATCGTGGTGCTACGGATTCCACTCAAAAAGGAAAGGCCAAAGTGTTAGATTGATTGTGATTTGACTAAGGCAAGTGGACTTTCAAAACTTTGTAATTCTCGTAGAATTCTCAAATTTTCCTTTCTCCTATGTGTGATATGTAAAATATTTTAATATTATAAGAAATGAGATGATTAAAAATGTGAATGTGAGTTGACGTGTTATTATGGTACTTGAATTGATAAATATGGTAAAGTGATGAGAATTCTATATTTTTTTTGATAGATATATTGTTGTTATTGGAAATAATGAGTGACTGTGTTTGTGAAATTCATACCATGTTCATTCATTCCATGACATGCATATTTGCATTGATATAAGTAAGATGGAAATATTGGGACCGAGGTATTTACCGGTCGAGATGCCGAGGTCTTTGCCGGCGAAGTTATAATGATATTGGGATCGAGGTCTTTACTGGTCGAGATATGATGCTGAGGTCTTTGCCGACAAATTTATATTGTGACGCCGAGGTTTCTGCCGGCGAATTTATGATGATATTGTGACGTTGAGGTTTCTGCCGGTAAATTTATGATGATATTGTGATGCCGAGGTCTTTGCCGGCATGTTTATGATGATATTGTGACGCCGAGGTTTCCGTCGGCGATGATGTGATGTTATAATTGCATAATGCATTGCATATCATCCTTGCATACTATTGCATAACATGGTGTTGTCATTATGATTGATTATGCCCTTACCTTGTGCTTTGGAAATTGTAATATGATGCAGTACTATATTTATTATGCATTATGCATTGCTGGATCGGAACAACTTTTCGTGCAGGTTGCAGTCGGGGATATCGACTGGGACGAAAGGAGTTTGTGTATTCTATTAGACTTCCTAGTTTTATTAGTTGACTTGCTGGGTACCACGTGGTATTTGGTACTCACCCCTTGCTTCTACACTCGTGTAGGTAGTGAATCCGGACTGTGAATAGAAATTCCTTGATCCACCGAGGATTCCTAGGAGACTTAGAGAGGTAGCTGTTGTCATCTGGCTGACTCTCTTGTTCCTATTTCTTCTGTACTTGTTCTATTTAAGAAGAAGGACAGTTTGGACTTGTATTTCTTTGATTTTCTATATTTTTAGTGGCTCATACGCATGACAACCAATCCTTGGGTGGGATTTAAGTTTATGGAAATTCTCAATTTTAGTTATTTCATTTAGTTAAAAATGCTTCCGCGCGTTGTATTTATTATCCCTTTTAAGTTAAGGCTGACTTGTTCTGGTGGGATTGGACAAGTGCCATCACGTCCAATTTTTGGGTCGTAACAGGCTTCCACCTGGTAATTGTTACTTTGGTCGATTTTGATTCCCTTTTTTCACTTTGTTCTGATCTTGTTTCTTCGCAGATTCTGGGTCTGCTCTCTCCCGTATCTGATGTTCATGCTTCCTTCTCCACGGAATTGCACTTCCAATTCCTTGTTGATCAATGACTTCAACTGATAATGTGATTTTGGTCAGTTTTTGTTTCCACACATGGTAGATCTTTTGGGTACTACAATTGTCTTTGTTAAATGTATAGAAATCCATGTAAAGCTTAATTTTTTGTATATCCTTAGTTTAAGAAACTGTAATTAACTTAACTAAGCTTGATACACATTGATCCTTCTGGTTCTAATTCTAATAGATGGGATTAATGTTTTGCTGATGTTAATGATCTGCCTCCCCTTTTTTGGAACTTGTTTAAATTCCTGAAATACTAGGGTAGTACCTTCCCCTTCTGCTAGGTTGGATGTAGTCCGCCAGTTGGTTCCCCTCCCTAAGAATGCGTTGAATATGTTAAATGTGTATGTGTTATTTGTACATCTGCTGTTGTATTTCCTCAATCATATCTACCACTTCCCAAGGTACCCCCCCCTCCCATTCCTTTTTGATGATTCTCAACATGACTAGTGAATTTGTCTCTAGTATCTTGACATTATGGATTTTCCTTTCCCAGTATCTTACTGCCTCCAAAATTGCCCTTGCTTCAGCCTGTATATTTGTCATTTGTCCTAACGTGCCTGCTTGTGCATAGTAGAGGTTTCTTGTGTGATCCATAATGCAGAATCCATAGGAGCTAGGGCATGGACTCCCCTTACTTATGCCATCAGTGTTATATTTCTGATGTTCCACTAGTGGCAGTTCCTATCTAACTATTCTGTGATATAGCTTAGGTTTATATGCCCCAAGTGTTCTGATTACTTTATCCCAGGTACAATCGCATACCCTCATTGTAGGAAATACTATCCTGATTAGGTGGTGAATGCTCACCTAAATATGGTGTAACATCAAATGGACTTGTACATCCCCACCATGCCTTCTACTATTCCTTCTTTTTCATAGTTCCCAACAGATTAATGCAGGAATTGCATTATAAATCTGTTGGAGTCTGCGACTTTTTGCTCCATTCCACCATTCCTTAATGATTGTATGCAACTACAATTCCTCCATTTTGATTCCTGCATATTTGGAGAAATATTCCCACGCCCTCTTAGCTGATATAGTTGTGAAGAAAAAGTGTATCATTGTCTCCTGTGTACTCCCCTCACAACAATAACATTTAGATACCACATTTATTCCCATTCTTGCCAAGTTATCATATGTTGCTATTCTGCCCCTCTAGACCTTCCAAAAGAAGAAATTAATTTTGAATGGCAAACTCTTTAGCAAAAGTTGCTTGTAGATCTCTCTCTTGATATTCTTTGTTCTAACTAAATCCCAGGCTGTCTTCACAATAAATTTTCCAGGGATTCCCCCATCCACCAAGCCCTATCAGAAGTATTATTTGTTTATGGGGCTTTATGTCCTCACAAATGTAATCCGCTATGTCCCCATCTGTTAAGTAGGTCTGTAACCTCTCTTTATCCCGTACCTCATTCCTGACAAATTCTTTCACCTCTATCTCCTCCTCTGATTTGTTACTGGACTCTATATAATACAAAGCACCCAATTGAGTCCAGTTGTCAAACCAGAAACTAGCATTCCCAGACTTTATTTGCCACCAAATGTTATGTTCCATCTCCTCTCTTATCTGAATCATTTTTCTCCACACATGTGAGGCCCCTATCCCAGTAGCTATTGCATTATGTAGCTTCTTACAATACCTGTTCCACATATAAGAGCTCCAAAGTGATTTAGATATTCTAAACTTCCACCACAACTTTGCAAATAAAGCATCAACCATTTGGTAGAGGCATCCGAACCCTATGCCCCGTTCATCCTGAGGAAAACACAATGTTTCTCGGGCCACCCAATGTTTTTCCTTATGTTCTCTATAATTTTTCCAAATAAATTTGGCTATAATTTTGTGAATTATATCCATCACCCCTTTTGGAGGGTTCATTACTGATATCTGATATATTGGGATGGATTGCAATACATGCTTTATCATAATATACTTTCCTCCTGAAGATAGCACTTTACTTCTCCAATTGAGTATATTTGAGGTAACTTTTTCAACCAGTCCCTCAAAATATTCCTTCTTTTTCCTCCCATAAAAAATGGGACTTCCAAGATAGGTAAAGGGAAATGTACATTACCTTATGCCTGTCCACCTTCTCAGCCTCTGTCCCACTCGAGCTGGCACTCTGTCACGCAAGTAGAAAAAGCTTTTGGACAAATTGATCATCTGTCCAGACACTTTTTCATAATCCCTTAATACTTTCATCATCATGTGGACTACCTCTTGTTAGCTGAACAGAAACAAGATTGTGTTATCTACATGGGATAGATGATTAATCTTGTCACTCCATATGAGCATTCCAAATCCAATGAAATCTCCTCCCTCATGGAGTAAATTCAGAGATCTAGAGAAAACTTTTTCTGCAATAATAAAGAGGCTAGGGGATAGTGAATCCCCTTGCTTAACCCCTCTTGAGGATGGGAAGAAGCCATAGGTTTTTCTATTAATCAAGATAGAGTACCAATTATTAGATAACAATCTCCATACCATGTCAATTGTACTTTCTCCAAAACCAAACCTTCTTATTACCTGTATTAGAAAGACCCAAGAGACACTGTCATATGCTTATACCATATCAAATTTCACTACCACATTAACATGCTTGGCTCTTTTATTGATATCTCTTAGTATTTCCTAAGCAAGTAGAACATTTTCAGATATATTTCTCCCTTTGATGAATCCAGACAGATTTAAAGAAATAATCTTATGTAGTACCTTCTCTATTCTCCCCTAATAACCTTAGAAATAACCTTGTTTATGAATGTACTCAGACTGATAGGCCCGAGATCATTAAAGGTCCTGACAATTTCTTTTTTGGGTATGAGAACCAGGGTAGTATATTTAAAATACCTTGGTATCTCTGCCCCATTAAAGAATTCCTGAACTGCAAGAGTGACCTCCCCTTTCACTATCCCCCAGCAGCTCTGAAAAAAAACCTCCTGAGAAACCATCTGGTCCAGCAACACTTTCTTTGTTTAGCTCAAAAATAGCCTGTTTAATTATTGCCTCATCAGGCTATTTTTTCATCTCCTTTCTATCCTCCTCTGTCAGCAGTTTAGGATACAGTTCAGGCCCCCAGATTCCTGATATCCATTGTATTCCTGAAATTGATTCTTGAAGATATTGACAGCTTCCTCGCTATCTCCTGCTCTGTCTCTAAGATTCTTCCCTGATTGTCTTCAATCTTCTGAATCTATAATCTTTTCCTTCTATCCTCTACATATGCATGAAAGAATTTTGAGTTCTTGTCACCCTTTTTGAACCACTGCATTTCAACCTTCTGTTTCAAGTATTCCTCCTCTATTTTCTGAAATCTCCTTAGTTCTGCAATTCCCTTTCTAAGTTCAATTCTGTTTTCTTCTGATGGGTTTAGCTCCAGCTGCACTTTCTTCATTTTCACCACATCCTCTAGTATAGCAATCTTGTTGAAGAAATTTCCATATACAACTTTACTCCATGCACTCAAAGCTCTTTTTACACTTTTCAGCTTATCATTCACTTTGAATGTTGACCCCTCCACTGATATTTCCCATGCCTTTCTCGCTTCCCCCTCAAAGGTCTAATGTGATGTTCAAAAATTAAGAAACCTGAAAGGTTTCATAACTGGCTCCAGTCCTATTTTACAAGCAACGTGAAGAGGAGTATGATTTGACCCATCTCTTATCAAATGCTCCACTTCACTTTGAGTGCATTCTTGCCAGAATCTGTCATTTCGAAGAACCATATCCAATCTTTTGAATATGATATCTTCCCCTATCTTTTACCACAAAGTATACAAACTTCCAGTGAAGGGGAATTCAATCAACTCACAATTACTAATGCATTAAGCAAAATCAGCAGTCTCTACCTGAGTAACAGGAAGACCCCCTAATTTCTCCACATAATTTAGGATTACATTAGAATTACCCCCCATAACCTATGGAATTGATGATCCTTCTGCTATCCTTTTCAAGTCCTCTCACAATTCCAGTCTTTTTATAACACTGCATCTTGCATAGATTGATGTGATAAGAGCCTGTTGTTGGGTCATCTGATGAGTGAACTTGATAGTAATATGTTGTTGGATGGTATCTGATATAGTAACCCGTTACCATTCTTTATCCCAAAACAGCCAGATCTTCCCAGAATAATTTACCCTGGCATGTTCCATCCTTATCTTTCTTCTATACTCCTCTATGTTGAGGCCCTATGAAAGGTTCAAATAGGACTATAAATGAATAATAATGTGTTCTTTTTAGGTCAATAACCTTCCCAAAAGCATTTTGGGTTTGTACTGATCTAATGTTTCAAAACAATATGTTGTGTCTCATTTACTACCATGTGGTTTGGCAGAACTGCTCCTTGTCCAAACTCGTGTGTTTTTGGTTACTGGTGGTCTCCCTTTTCTTTGCCCCTTCTTTAAACCAGTAGTGCTTCTAGGTGAGAGATCACTACTCCTTGAGACTGCATAGATATGTTGTTGAATATCCTTCTCCTTCTGATGATCATATACCCCCACTCCTTCCTTGTCATACTGTGTTGTACTGCCCTCTTTGTGCCCCACATCCTGTTGCACCCTTTCCTTGTTTGAGTCCTCTGGTGGTACTGTTGATGCAAGAGAATTTACTTCCTCTATCCCTTTATTTGTATCTATATTATCCATTGACTTGGTATCCTGTTTTCTTACTGTGGACAAGTTATCATCCTCTTCCTCCTCTTGTTGTGTCTGTTTTTGCCCATCAATTAGGGGATTGTTTGCCTCATCCTTGTCACTTCCATGCTGAGTCCTTGCTGGACTAACCCCCTCTTCCTTTGTCTGACCATCTACTTGCTGCCCCTCTTCTTGTATCCCCTTATCATTATTCTGGCTATCCTTCCCAAAAATTTCTTCCAACCACTTCTTGGTGTTTTTATTTTGTATATGTTTCTGTTGTGTCTCTGTCTCCTTCCCCTTGTTCCCTTTTTCTTGGAACACGAAATAGATCAAGAAATATTTGAACCCTTGTAATTCCCTTGTTCCTCCCCTAAAACCTAAAATTTGTTGGCAATATTCACTTTCTCTGTGTTGGTTTTTGGATCCCATCTGGTGATTACCCCATTTTTGTTAGCCCCCCTTCCTTTATTCCCTCCATTCACTATCTGCTCTTGATCTGCATCTCCCTTTTTCTGATTCTCTCCTTCATCCTTTGCATCACTCTTTTCCTCCCTTTCCTTGTCTGCCTCATCATTTTTATCATCCTTCTTTGAGTCCTTCTTTCCCCATCAAATAACTTCGAACCTAGCACATAACAACCCTCTTCATTGTGATCCTGAAGTTTGCATGTACGACAATATTTTGGCAAATAATCATATCTAATATGAATCCACTTTGCTGAATTTCACCATTCTTCTTCTTAATTTCCCATACTAATTCTCTTTGGTAAGTCACACGGCAGATCCATTTCTACCTCGACCCTCGCACAACTAGGTCTAGTCTTGTTGGTCATAGTCATATCCACTTGTAACGACTTTTCAACAGCTGAGGCAATTGAGAAAATCGTTTCTTTCCCTAAGAAATTTGGGGGAAATGCAAGTAACGAAATTCATGCTATCGCTATTGTTGTCTCTGACTCCGGATCAAATAGGGGGTCCTACTAGAAAGTTCTCTTCGGGTCATTCCAATTCTTATAGGCTATATAAAATATTGGCTTAGATAATAGGTGGATGTAATCCTCCATGCGTGAAGCCCTAATAAGAATGTACCTATTACTCAGTAAACCAATATTAGCATCACCATTTTAGGTCACTGTAGGGGTAGCAATCATCGTAAGTCCTGTATATCCAGCCAGCCATAGGAAAATTTACCTATAACTGCATAATCTAATTCTTCAATAACGATCATCTGATTGACTTCCTCTTCTTCCCAAATAACCCTAGGTTCTCCATGCAAGTACGTGATCGGTTTCATCGGTAAAGGCAACTATTTAGTCAGTTGGGGTTCTAATTTTTTCTAAAGCTATATTTTATTTTACAATATTTATTTTTTATTTCTTTCTTATTCTCAGTCTTTTATATGTCATGTGATTCCATAAAATTTTTCACATTATCTTTTTTATTTATTTATTCTATGTTTTATTGTATTTTTTTACTAGCATCATTTTATTAGCATTCTAGTTTTTAAATTAAAGTTGAATTCATTGTTGGATAAAGTTATAAATATATGTATTTTTTTTCTTTTAAATCATATTTATTATGTTATATTGAAATTTGGCATAACAGTATTATGTTAATTTTTTTATTTTGACTTTAAAACTTATTTTATATTTTTTTGTTTCATTTGTTTGTAGTATTGAGTTGATATTTCACATTACAAGTCATTTACTTATTTTTAGTTAGATTAGATAGATTTTTATTATTATTAAATATTTTAACAATTTTACTATGACATTATATTTATAATATTTAATATTTTTATCAAACACACATTTCATGATGTTCGCATAAAACTTATATTTTTAGTTTTTATAATTCATTTAACCAAAATATACTAATTAAAAAAATATAAATCAATTTTTTTATAATATTAGTTAAGAATACATATAACTACTTAATATATTTTCGAAAGACAATAAATATTTTAAATATCTAATTTAATATTATTTATAAATACCTATATTTTTTTAAATATAAATTTTTAAATTTTCAATAATTAACTTTTATTTTTAAAATTTAATGTAACATTCTAATTACACTCGTGCAGTAGAACAACACACTTATAATTATATACTAATTACACTCTGGAAAACTTGTAATTACAGTAATTATGGAAGTTTGGCATCTCCTGGATTTTCTTTTAGATTTTCTAGTTCACGAATTAAATTCTTGTAACTTTCTGGCGTGAACTTTTGCATCTCTCTGGCAAACTCATCTGCGATCTCTTTCCCTGACAAAATTAGATCCGTCGACTTTTGTGGGATCGATATCTCCTCCTCTTCTGGTTTCGGTGTTCTTATCTGAAACTTTCATTTTTCGGTGTTCATTCATCGCTGAAACCACTTTATATACGGTGCATTCAAAATCATTCTGACGACGGTAAGTTGAGTGGCTTCAGCTTCTCACGAACTTCAGAATGACGATTACAAAATTTAGAATGACGACGACTGTGATTCATCTTCAGTGAACCTCTGAAGCATATTTGATCTAGGGTTTGACGGCTCTCCATTCTTTGTGGGATTCCCAGTTCAAGATTTTAGAAACCTTTAAGACCTTCTCAGGCAAAGCACTTCTAGTCAACACTTTTTAGTAAGGCAGGCTCTGATTTCGGCGAGATATTTTGGCGAAAATTAATTTTTCGGTGACGTATACAAATTCCACCAACGTTCAAGAAATTTTTTGGGCCATAATTTCAGGTGATATCTTTTGAATCCCTTGTTATTTTTACTTTATTTGCCTTGTATTTTTTGCCAGTTACATATTTGTTTGTGATTTCTTTCTTGCTGTTACATATTTGCCTTCTACATTATTTGTCTTTTGCTGTTTGTGTTGCCTTTACCGTATATTTCTTGTAGTTATTATTTTTTGTTGCTGCATATTGTTGTTTGTGTTGTGGTGAAGATCTTACTTATCATATTGGGTGCCTTTTACTTGTTTATCATATTGTGATTGGTAAGTAGTATATCGTATATTTCCCTGTTCTATTTTGTTGGGTCGCATAGTTTTTTTCTAGGTTGTATCTTCTTGATCTCTGTAGCTTAGCAAATTATTAATTCTTAGTTTGGTGGCCTAGGATCTAATATTGGACTAGGGTCATTTCGTCGGTTGGGGTCGGAGGTAAGGGGTAGGGGTGGTAAGAGGGGCACATACTTATTTAAGTCAAGGATAGCATCACAGAATATAGGATCACTTACAGGGAAATCCATAAAGCTAGTGAAGTGTCTTAAGAGGAGACATATTAATATAGCGTGTGTTCAAGAGACCAGACGGGTAGGTACCAAAGCTCGGGATGTAGATGGGTTTAAGTTATGGTACTCAGGTGGTTCTAGGGATAGAAATAGTGTAGGTATCCTAGTAGACGAGGACCTTGGGGAATATGTCGTTGAGGTTAGGGGGTTTAATGATAGGATGATGTCTATCAAAATTGTGGTTGGTAGGCATGTAGTGAATATAGTTAGTGCATACGCGCCTCAAGTAAGCCTGGATGAGGAAGTCAAAAAGCTCTTTTGGGAAGATTTGTATAAGGTTGTGAGAGGCAATACCAGAGACAGGAAAAATCTTCGTTGCGGTGACTTTAATGGACATATCGAGGCAACCATTAGCGGGTTTGAAGATATTCATGGAGGCTTTGATTTTGGGGAGAGGAATGGAGGTGGGACATCTCCCTTGGATGTTTCCAAAGCCTTTGAGTTAGTCATTGCTAACTCATGTTTCCAAAAGAGGGAAAATCACTTGATTACCTTTTGTAGTACGACAGCTATGACTCAGATAGATTACTTACTTCTCCGAAAGGGCGATAGAAGCCTTTGTAAGAATTGCAAGGTTATTCCGAGTGAGAATATTTGATTTAACATAGGCTTTTGGTGATGGATTTAGAGATTAAGAGTGAAAAAAAGAAGAATGCTTTTAATGCCCTACCGAGGATTAGATGGGGAGGCCTGACTTCTGCCCTTTCACGAGAGATGGAAGAAAAGCTTAGTAGTTTAGAGGCTTGGAATAGTGGCAGAGATGCGAAAAATATGTGGGACTCTACTGTTGGTTGCATTAGAAAAGTAACTATAGAGGTACTAGTGGTTTCGAGAAGGACCTTTCATGGATGCCAAGACGATTGGTGGTGGAATGATGAAGTCCAAGACAAAGTGAAAGTTAAGAAGATTTCTTATACGAAGTGGTTGGAGTGTAGGGATGAGGATGAAAAATGAAGGTTTAAGGAGTTCTATAAGACGACAAAGACAAAAGCGAAGATGACAGTGACTAGTGCTAAGACATTAGCGTTTGAGCGCCTATATGTGGAGCTACTGATAAAGGCGTGGACAAGAGGTTGTATATGCTCACTAAAGAGAGAGAAAGGAACACTCGTGACTTGGACCAAATGAAGTGCATCAAGGATGAGGAGGGTGAAGTGTTGGTGGATGAGACTTCCATTAAACTAAGGTGACTAGCTTACTTTCATAAACTCTTAAGCGAAAAAATGCAATAGAGATATTGAGTTAGGTGAGTTGGCACACTTCGAAAGGCAGCGAGATTTTGGTTATTGCAGGATGTTCAGAGTTGAGGAGGTTAGAGTGCTATTAGTAGGATGAAGAGAAGGAAGGCAATCAGACCCGATGACATTCCAGATTTTTGGAAGAACATGGTCAAGGATGGCATAGAGTGATTGACGAGATTATTCAATGCTTAATGAAAACTGTAAAGATGCCCGACGAATGGAGGAGGAGTACTATGGTTCCATTGGACAAGAATAAGGGTGATATTCAAAACTGTAACAATTATAGGGGTATCAAGTTGTTAAGCCACACTATGAAGGTATGGGAGAGAATGGAGGAGATGGGATTGAAAAAAAAAGTGTCTATTTTAGAAAATCAGTTTGGATTCATGCCGGGGCGGTCGACTATTAAAGCAATTCATCTTGTTCGGAGGTTAGTGGAGAAATATAGGGAAAGAAAGAAGGACCTTCATATGGTGTTCATCAATCTTGAAAAAGCCTATGACATGGTTTTGAGGGATGTCCTCTGGAGGTGTCTAGAGGTGAAAGATGTTCCAATGACGTGTATTAGAGTGATAAAAGACATGTACGACAGAGCAAAACTCGGGGCAAGAACGATGGAAGAGACTCAGGATATTTTCCTGTGGGGATGAGACTTCATCAAGGATCTATGTTGAGTCCTTTTTTGTTTGCCTTGGTGATAGATGATCTGACACGGTCTATTTAAGAAGAGGTTCCATGGCGTATGTTATTTGCAGATGATATCATACTAGTTGATGAGACTCGAGCTAAAGTTAATGATTTGGAATCTAAAGGGTTCAAACTGAGCAGGACCAAAATAGAATGCTTGGAGTGTAAATTCAGTGTTGCGAGGGATGAAGTAGACATTAATGTGAGGCTTGCCACCCAAACTATTCCCAGAGAGATAACTTTAAATATCTTGGGTCTGTCATCTAGAGTATTGGTGATATCGATGAGGATGTCACACACCATATTGGGGCAGCACGGACGAAATGGAGGCTTTTCTCGAGTATTGTGTGATAAGAAGATACCACCTAAACTCCAAGATAACTTTTACATGATGGTGGTTAGATCGTCTTTGTTGTATGGGGTGGAGTGCTGTCAAATAAAAAACTCACATGTTCAGAAGATACAGGTATTGGAGATGAGGGTATTGAGATGGATGTGTGGATATATCAGGAGTGATAAGATTAGGAATGAGACAATTCAGGAGAATCTAGAGATGGCCCTTGTGGCTGACAAGATGAAGGAAGCGAGACTATGATGGTTTGGACATGTGAAGAGAAAAAGCACCGATGCTCCTGTTAGGAGGTGGCAGAGGTTGGATTTAGGAGTAACAAGGAGGAGTAGAGGTAGATCGAAGAAGTATTGGGGGGAGGTGATCAGATAAGATATTGCGAAACTTGATCTCACCGAGGACATGACCTTAGATAGGAAGGAGTGGAGGTCGTGAATTAGAGTAGCAGGCTAATAGGTTAGTAGGGTTAGGTTGATGTCTAGTGGTGAAGTATAGTAAGTAGGCTTTGTCGTGTCTTTATATCAGATGTTGTCATTATCTGTCTTATATGTGTTAATTTTATCATATTTACATACTATCACGTGTTTTCCGTTTCCTTTCCTTTTTGTCATATCTAGTATATTTTGCTTATGGATTTTTGAGACGAGGATTCCCAGAAAACAACCTCTTTACCTCTATGAGGTAGTGATAAGGTCAATGTACATTCTACCCTCCCCAAACCCCGCTTGTGGGATTCTATTAGGTATGTTGTTTTTGTTATACACTTTGGCAAACAAATAAGATAGTGTAATTACCAAGGTGTGTAATTATAACCCTAGTAATTACTCCAACTCCAATTACAAGGTGACTTTCCAAAACAGACTCTAAATACATATTATGATACCCTTCATATATAAAATATACACTAAAATATACATAATTATCCATCAAATGATCTTTTTTTTTTTATTAATCGAAATGATCAAATGGTCATTTCATATAGTAATTATCTCAACTAAATAATTAAGTGACCATTTTAAGCCAAAAAATAAGAAGTGAATTATTTTTGGTATAAATAATTTTTCTCAATTTGCATAATTTTTTCTTCATTAACTCGATTTAGGTTTACGTTATGTACCCCCTACCTCGTTTATGTCGTTTATACTTGAGGTGCTATTATTAGCTTTACTGAAGCACGCCACGTCTTCCTGCATACTGCATTCCCACGTGAAAAACAAATATAACAGTAGTATTTCCCTTCCGCAGAGTTGATGGCAATGGCGAATTCCAGAAAACGGAAAGGGTACAACCTGGAGTTCAGAGCGAGCGATGATGATTCATGGTATAGCGTACGACTCGTAATGAAAGGACAAACCATGACTGTCAAGTATAAGGGGCATACCGATGAATGTGACGAGGTTTTTGATGCCAGAGACTTCAAGTCGAAGGAGGAGGTCGATGAACTGGTCAGGAGGTTTAGGTCAGTGTCACCGCAGATGCAGGACAGCGAATGTGGTAGTCTCAAGGAAGGTATGGTTGCTTGTGTGGGATGTAATGCTTTCGGTGGGGATGACATGCTGTTCTATGACGCCATTATTGAAGCGGTGAGTTGTGTTCCTTGGTTGAAAATTATGCTTATTTGTCCAAATGGGTGATCTCCCTTTGTAAGTTAATGTTGCTCTTGTTGGGCTATAGATTTCCAAGTTGAAACTTGAAAATTTGAGATTATGAAGTTATGTTTTGGACCTCCATTTTATCTGGGAAAAATTTGGTCCAGACCAGTTTTAGGAATTTGAAATTTTTGGGGTAATAATAGGGAAGGGAGGGGATAAGTAGAGTATTCACTTTGATTTTGTACTCCAGTCATATTATTGCGGCATAGAGTTTTCTCTCTTTTATATTTTGGTTCAATTGTGTGTTCATTTCCTTTTTATTGATAAATGATAGCTTAAATTTTCTTTGCTTACTCTGTAAATAATTAGGAATGCAGGAAGTTGAACTCTGTTACTTGACAAGTGACAGCAGAAACTACTGAATTGCTTCAAATTTGACCCTTCTTTCTTTGGTAGATACACAATGTGGACCATTCGTTTAACAATGGAGAGGAGGAGTGTTTATGCACCTTTGTAGTTTCTTGGCTTCACGGTCCTAAGAAAGGATACTTAACCGATACCGGAATTGAAGGTATGTGTATTCTGAAAGGTGTTGCTCAAGTTGGTCTGAGAATAGCTTCCTTCTTGAAATTGGTGAACCGGAATCTTGGAAAATCGTCTTGTATGTTGACTTCTGCTTCGAAGTATGAGATTTCTGCATCTGAAGGATCATCTTGTGAAAATGGAGGCAGTAATTTTTCTATTATTTCATCCTTTGAGGCAAGTTTTCACTGTATAATGTTCATATATAGAGGTTAGGATCATGAACCTAAAACATATTTGCTTCCTTGTTTCCATAGGGAATGAATAGTGACAAGAGTATTGTTGCTGTGACAACAGGAGGTTTGCTCTGAAACTCCATCATTTGTTATGATGCAAAACTTTCAGCTTTTCACTTCTTCCTTGTGACCTGCAGCAACAAACAGTAATAGCAGGCTTTGGGAAGATGACAGAGATCTTGGAGGGCAATGTCCAAGTTCCCATCTTATGTTAATTGAGAACTTGGAGAGAAACTTATTACCATCATCATTTAGGGATTTTATACATGAACATACTTCTGTTCCGTCACAAGCATACATCTTACCAAGTCCGTCTATGCCATATGCGAGAGGTATTATTGTGGTAGATTCTGAAAAAAAGCATCAGAAGATACTCCAGTTTTTGGATAATCCTTCCCACCTTATTGTGTCCTCAGCTGGAAGGTACGCCTCATGCATCCAATCTCTTTATTAAGAATGTTGTTTCTTAAGCTGATGTGTAACTAGTGTTATCTCTTTCTCATTGTAGTGTCTTCATTGGCATGTATAGTTTGTCATTTGATGCTAAAAGCCTAGAATTCTAAAGTCTTCACTATATGTTTGTTCTATACTGTACCTATTTGAACGAGGCTTGTGAGTTGTGAGAGATTATAATATTTCTCTAGCTATACTATGTGTAGCTGGTCTTAGAGACTAGTATTCCATTTCATTCTTGCCTCTAGAAAGATTATGAGCTCGAAAGAAAATTCTTTCAACAAATGATCATGTTTAGTGTAGATGAAACTTGACAAGGACATACACTTTTTTTTCTGATCTGCCCAGGAGGGCTTCCTCGATAAAATGGTCTTGCCATCTGGATATTCTGGGTGTGGTACCTTCTGTAAGCAGGCAATGATGTAAAATTTTCTCAAGCTGTCAAGCATGCCATCTTCTGACTTCTTTATTTGTTTCATCTTTTTTCTTTAACATTTTTTTTTTTTTTGCTAAAACAAATGTATTATGGCATATCATCTTTCGCTGCCTCGTGATTTGAAGTTCAAATCATTGTTATTTAAATTATCTTCACCCTTGTTATAGGTCATCTGTGTACTTGCATGTGGTGTAACATAAACCTTTCTCTTTATCTTGATTGGATTTGGTCTTGACATTGGCTGATATAAGGTCTTTTGAAATGGAATAATCTCAATAATAGCTGATATTTTATACATACCTCTCCTTTACCCCTGGAGGGGAGGAGGAATCCAGTCACCCAAAACATAAAAGAAAAGATGTATTCTAAGTGGCTGTGTCTAAGTCAATCTTTATGTATTTCAAAATTTTGACCTCTAAAAGACATGTACAACATATTTTGAAATTAGTTGGAACTGTTCTTGGAACATGCTTTCAGAATCAATGCATGGTTTCATTTGCTCCCATCTCTAGTACCACTTAACAACAGTAGTTTATCAAGGACTAATTGAATATCATGCATTCCCGATTACCATTTCCATACTTCTCTTTATTTAAAATTGAAAATTTTAGTTATCTTAGACACTGAAATATCAATTTCCGAGATAAAATACATTAATGTTGAAGCACAGTACATGGGTATGAACAGAACTTCTTGCTTCAAATCCTGTTTAATGTTGCTTTCTTTTGCCATGGGTCTGGAATTCCTGGTAATTTGTGTATTTCAAAATCCCCAGACCTTTTAAAATTGTTCTAGAATGTAATAGACTCAATGTGCTACTAATGAAGAGAGATTCTAATATGCACAATAGACAACCTGACTATAGTCCATGTCTACAAATAGATGAACTATTGGTGCTGGTAATATTTCCCCATTTCACAATAGTGATTCCATGAAGCAGTTAAGCAAGTTTTGGCACTCTTTGGTGTGTCTCTGAAATTGGTTTACTCCAATCCCCCAACATCTATGTGGTACTGACGCATTACACCGTGTTTGGATGCCACTTTTTTGTATACATCTTCTAGATTGTAAATTAGCTCGAGAATCATGTATTTTTTATTTGTCTTTCACAGGCCATTGGTTATAACTGAAAGAAATTTAAGGTATGGCATGATTAAGATGTGGCCAGGAAGCTATGAACCTCAGGTAAGATTTTACTACTGTATAGTTACATTTGAATAGGTTGTAAGTCCTCAAAGGAAATTCACCATTCCTGGATGTGGCAGCATTTCACAAATGAAAAACATCAGTAGGAAGTATAGGTCATCAATTTGAGTAAGTTTGCTATTTAGACACGTTAGAGAAATAGGTTCAACATTGAACCAAATGCTTTGTCTCAGTATTAGTTGGATCAAATGACGAAGAGCAACGACACAGTGGCACCAGTTGAATAAATACTCCTGAATCAAATTCCTGCATGAACAAGCTTATTTGGTCAATTTCCATCCATACTTGCAGTATCACCCGGGGGTATTTGTATGAAATATCATTTTTGTTGAATTTTGATCTTGCCCAAGTCATATGCATTTGAATTCTGGTGGTTTCTCCTATTGCAATTCATCAACATTGATCTCCCTAACCTAAACTAAGGTGGACTGTGTTTATGTAGGATATGTGTCTAGTAATGAACAAAGATCTGATGATCATCCATTCAGGAACAGAAGCTTATGAAAGAGCAAAGAAGTTAAAAGATTTATTTCTAGAGTTCACCAGTCATCTACGGTTGCTCTATAAGCGGTTCTCTGCGGAAGAGATGATGATTTTGCAAACACAGCAACAGTTCAACCAGATCATAGATGTGTGAAAACTAGTTTGTAGTGTATATTGCTTGTATATATTTTGGCCATTGCAATACTACATTCTTCAAAGACAAGCTATGGTATTTCTATTACATTAGAAGGTTGGAAAGAAGCTATTGTTAATTGTTATATATAGTGTTCTTTTCAATTTTCAATATCTGAAATGAGGTGAAATCTCTACAAATTCAAATCCTAATTCGAAGTCGAGCAACAGCTATGCGAGGAGAGACTCTCCTTTAAGAGCCAGAAGAAGTGCTTCTACATATTACCACAAAAGTTCTCCTCTTCCTTGCCAATGAAGTAGAAATAAACTTTCTTCCATTTCATTTTTTTTAATCATTTTTTAATTTACATTACATCTCATTTTTAAAATAAAACTTAATAAATTCACACATGAATGAGGAATGACTATATCATGAAAATGTACGTGGAAAAACAATGTGATTTATGATTAAAAATTAATCACATTTGAATAAATAGGTTCTCCTTTGAACATTCTGTAGTGAATATACATTGGGTATACTTGATCAATCGATAGATTTCATATTCTTGAACCATAGAGTTCTGATGTATACCATACCAGATAACTTATGTCATATGATTAATTCCTAAACGTTGTTGATTTTTATTGTTGTGTTCGTTTCAGCTATAAATATCGTTTGATTTCATCAGTGCTTATAAATTTAATCTTACACTAATTCTCTTTGAAGCGGCTTACACTTCATATCCACATATATGATTTCTAAATGTGTAACCCATAGGTATATTGTTTGATCATTTCATGCGAAACTTAAAAAATTTTGATATTTTATCCTTGTTCGTTGTCTTATCATGAGAGTGAATTACTTTTGACGATAATGTTGAATTCATAATTTTATTTGATTATCTTGAACATGAAATCTCCAGTCTAATGGTAGAGTTACTATTATAATGACGTGTTTTCGATCATAATTTTATTTCCCTTGATGATTTATCAATTGTCTCTCTAGTTAGACCTTTTGTAAGTGGATCCTATATATTACCTTTTCAATTTTACATAGTTAATTATGATAATTTTACTAAAATTGATTGTTTAGTGATATTATGTCTTTTAAGGAGACTTTTCGTTACACATAATGTTCTCAGTCTTTTTTATTGGAGTTTGATTATCACGGTGTAAGCATAGAGATGCCACCGATTTAGGCCCCAAAAAAAATATCTTCTAAGAAATTCTTTAGTCATTTTTCTTCTTCACCATTCTTATCCAAAGTTATAAAACTCGAACTTCATTGTAGAGCTAGCAATATATGCCTATTTGGATGGTTTTCAAGACACTATTCCTTCACTAAGGATAAAAATATATTTTCTTATGAATTTCACTTCAGATGATCGAGTGATTTAATTTTCTCAATTATCACGCGATGTTTATTTTAGTGCAATACGTGTCTTGATTGTATTTTAAATATCCCAAAATTCATTTCTTTGTCTTCCAATGAATTTGATCGTGATTACTTATGTACTGACTCAATTTACTTATAGCACAAGCTATAT
>JAPFFP010000099.1:6349386-6362672 GCA_026153255.1 Solanum medicagineum
TCATTTCTTTGTCTTCCAATGAATTTGATCGTGATTACTTATGTACTGACTCAATTTACTTATAGCACAAGCTATATCTGTTTGGTACAATTTGTGATGTATATCAATTTTTATTAATATTGTATCATAGCATAATTGACACTTACTTTGACCTTGATTCTTTGTAAGAGCAAAATTTATATAAATTATAGTCTTTATAATTTTCAATTTTTCAAATACCATATTAATGTAATTAGTTTGAGATGCTAAATCTTAAAAATTCCTATGAATTATTTTTGTTCCTTAAAATTAAATTTGCAACTCTTAAGTCTTTCGTATTGAGCTTGTTTGTAAAGATATGTTTAGTAGCATTTATATTAGTAAGGTCTTTATTCTATTAGTATATGATCAATATACAACCATTGTATGATTTAGAGTAAATTTAATATAAATATTTATCACATATTCATCTTAAAGTAATTTATCAATATTATTTGATTAAATTTGACATGTCATTATTTGGGTGTCTGTTTTAGTTCATAAAGTGACTTAACAAATCGACGAATCTTCTTTTCTTTCGCATAAATCTTGAACTCTTTAAATTGATTAATGCATATTTCTTTCTCCAAATATTCATATAGGAAGGCTCCCGTTAGATTCATTCATTGGATAAAATCATACATGGCGATCAATAGTATTAACATTCATTAATTTTCATTATTGGGAGTATGTGTTAAAATAATTAAGAACCTTGTTGTTATTTGAATTCCTCGACAACTGTTGTCTTATTGTAACACCCGGTAAAATTATCAAAATACCCCTAGAACGGAGAGATGCGCATAATGCATCTTCCCAAACTCAGATGAAAAATTCGGAGAGTGAATTTGCGATCAGCACAGTGAATCCAGTCAGAAAATGGTCTCGACCCAATTTAAGAGCAATCGGGTCGAAAAATAATTTTCGCAAATTTGACCAGAAACAGTAAGGGTACGCGACAGGACCGTGACGCGGACCTATCGCGAACCCAAAATAGTGAGGGTACGTGACAGCTCCGTGACGCGGACCCATCCTGGACCCACATTTATATATTTTCTCAATTTTTCGACGGAATTGAATTTTTGAAATTCACAGGCATGCGACAGGTCTGCGTCGCGGACCTGTTATTCCGACCTGTTCCACCAAGTTTAAAAATTTTAAATCTTTTGAGGGCACTCTAGACTTTTCCTCACCTCTTCTAAACTTAACCCACGACCCATTTAGGTCGTTTTGATGAGTAAATAGGATAAAAAACTCCATTCTAAGTTCTTCTTCACAATACTTGCAAGTTAGGACTTGAGAGAGAAAAGAAAGAAGAACGTGTGATTGGAGAATTCTTGACGGGTGATTTAAAGAGTTTTATCCCAGGTATGTAAGGCTAAACGAAAACATGAGATTGTTCTCTCATGTGCCCCATAGATGGTCTTAGATGAGAGTTGAAGGTTCTTGAGTTTAAATGCATGATTCTTGATTATTTTCTTGAAAAGATTATGATTTTTACATGTATTGTCATATGTTGATAACCATCACAAAGTTGTTTCTTGAATTGAATATTTTTACATGAATTATTGCATAAACCCTACTTATTATTTCTTAAAGATTTCATAAAGAAGATAGGGATTGAGTCTAGAGCCTTGATTGAGAATGTTGATAGAGATTGTGATTGTGATGTGAGAATGATGATGAGTCGATAGAACTTTATAGTCCTTTGAGTCTCCATAAATGAACTCTAAAAATTTGTCTATTTGATTGTTCTCTAATGATTGTTCAAATCGTTGAGTTGTTGATTGAGATATTGATTGATGAGATGATTAGAGTCTCTGTGAGACTGATTGAGAGATTGTGCCTCCACAAGGTTGATTGAGATAGTTTGATTAGATAGATTATTTTATGAGCATTGAGTTATAGAAGGAGTATCGAGCGCCGAAAGAGTAAAAGTTAGTCCAACTCGCACTCGTCAAACTACGTAACCAAGCATAGGTGAGGATCAAGACCGCCACATCACCTTACGTTGAGGTCCCCTCTGATTAGAAGTCCCTGAAATCAATAGAGGACATATATGTCATCTCAATTTGGACTTGTCCATGTAGTTTCGATTTGTTCTTTACCTTGCATATACAGGACAACTGTGGCAACAACAGCGTGATTGTTGTATGATCACTGGCTCATAAGTTATTGTTGTCGGATAAGAGAAACTCCCAGAAAGTTTCTACCTTGAGTACTTTGAGTCGAGATGAGATGAGATGAGATGCGATGTGATGAGATGAGTTGAGGTGAGTCCTTTTGAGATGAGTCTGATTTGATTGATGAGTTGATGGGTTGATGGGTCACTTTTCTACTCTTTATTCTTACTTTAGATAGACATTTGACATGTTAATTTTACTATCCTTGATGTTGATTGTTGTTTCTATATAATTCTACCTGTTTCGGTTTCACTCAACTATTTTACATATCAAGACATTCCAAGTACTAATGTCCCCTTTTGGACTGTATCGTATTATGATGTAGATATACAGGATAGAGGTCATCAGCAGGCGAATCGTTGAGGATCTTTGAGTGTTCAGTAGATTGGTGAGCCTCCCTTACTTCGGAGGATTCATTACATTATTTTTATCATGCTTTAGATTTAGATTTGCTTATTTTTTTATTTTGATTGAGGTAGCCATAGATCTGTCATTGGCACCTGCTGATAGTGATAGAGGCTTCATAGACTAGAGATGTTGATGTTGGAACTTGTGAGCTAGTTTCTTTCTACTAGCCTTTCATTATATTATTATTTGAGACTAGATGATTGGATGTGCCCATTTATTCCTTATGTCTTCCATTGATTAGTAGAATGTGTGAATGGACAAACGTGATGAGGCCAAGTGGTTCACTTGGGGACTAGCAATAGTCTTTGGGTGCCGGCTACGTCTTGGGTCCCCTTCCGGGGCGTGATAAACTTGGTACCAGAGCACGAGGTCAAGTGTCCTAGGGAGTCTGCGAAGCCGTGTCTAGTACAGTCTTGTTTATGGATGTGTTATCGACCACACTTGATAAACAGGAGGCTATAAGACATTAGGAATTGTTTCCCTTCATTCATGCTCTAAATCATGCTATAGAGTTATACTCTATGAAAGTTCTATTCTAATTCGTGTTTTGTGCATTGCAGAATTTTGACCATGCCTCCCAGAAGAGCCATCAGAGGTAGAGGATGTCCCGCTCGACAGAATGTCAATCCACCTAAACCTCCAGGACATGAGGTGCCCCTGGAACAAGCTGTCCCTTTTGCGCAGCCCCCGCAAGATGAGGTCTTCAATGCTTAACTTCGCAAGACTATCCAAACTCTCGCCCAGGCTGTCACAGTACCTGCTGCAAGACAAGGAGTGGCCCGACAGGATGCCCATGACACTTCTAGAGTCCGAGAATTCTTGAGGATGAAACCGCCTGAGTTCACAAGGTCTGCATCTAATGAGGATCCTGAGAACTTTGTGGAGGAGCTTCAAAAAGTGTTCCAAATAATGCATGTGGCCGATGCTGACAGAGTAAAGCTGGTTGCTTATCAACTAAAGGGGGTGGCTAGACTGTGGTATGACCAGTGGAAGAAAGGTAGAGGGGAGAATGCCCCCGTGATGACTTGGGCTTTGTTCGAAAGCTTTCTTCGGGTGTTTCTTCCCAAGGGAGAGGAGAGAGGCGAAGGTGAGGGAGTTCTTGAACTTCAAATAGGGCTTTATGACTGTACAGGAGTATGGGGTGATATTCACACAATTATCCCGCTATGCTCCGGATATGGTTGCTGACATGAGAGGAAGGATGGGGATGTACGTAGATGGGTTGAATAGAGGGCCAAAGAGAGATGGGAGGGGAGCTACGCTCGTGAGTGACATAGATATTGGGAGATTGATGACCTTTGTACAACAAGCTGATGAGGAGAGGCAACACGATAGAGGAGTTCAGAAGTAAGAGAGCTAAAACATCCAGCCATGAAATTGGGAAGAAAGGCAATGGAAATCGGTTTCCAGCACCATCATCTGCTAGTGCACATGCACCTAGAGTTAGAAATGACCCAGAATGTTGGAACCCGTGAGTCTCAGTCCCAAGCTAGTGTGGCTCAAGGTTCATTGGGTAAGCCAGCGTGTTGCAAGTAAGGTAAACTACACTTGGGGAGATGCCGTGAGGGGAGTGATGTATGCTACAACTGTGAACAAGCGGGTCACTATCAGAGAGATTGCCCAAAGTAGGCTGACCGGGCTCAATCTTCTGCACTAGCCCTGCCAGCTAAGGAAAATCAGAGAGGTACTACGACAGGCACAAGCGATGCTATAAATCGTTTGTATGCCATGGGTAGTCGACATAATCAGGAGAACTCCCCAGACGTTGTGGCGGGTATGATTTGAGTCTTTTCTATTGATTGTTATGTGTTGATGGATCCTGGTGCTACATTATCCTTTGTAACTCCTTATGTGGTCAGTAGATTTGGTAGAACTTCCGAGAGTCTTCTCGAACCTTTTGATATTTCTACTCCCGTGGGTGAGTCCATTCGAGTTGAGAGAGTGTATAGAGTTTGTGTAGTGTCCATCCATCATAGGGATACTATCATCGATATGATTTAGTTAGATATGACTGATTTTGATTTGATTCTCGGCATTGATTGGCTCCACGTCTGTTATGCCTCCGTTGATTGTAGAGCCCGAACCATTAAGTTCCAATTTCCAAATGAACCGGTTCTAAAGTGGAAGGGTGATTCAGTAGCACCTAGAGGAAAATTTATCTCACACCTTAGATCCAGAAAGATGATTACTAAGGGATGTTGAAGTACCAAAGTAGATTGTGCATCCCAGATATGGATTATACAAGATAGAATCATGCTGAAGCTTATAGCACTAGGTATTCTATTCATCCTGGCTCTACCAAAATGTACCACGACTTGAGAGAAGTTCATTGGTGGAGTGGAACGAAGCGGGATATTGTTGAATTTGTTTCAACTGCCAGAACTATCAGCAAGTGAAAGTTGAGCACCAAAGGCCATGTGGATTAGCTCAAAACTTTGAGATTCCAGAGTGGAAGTGGGAGATGATCAATATGGACTTCATTACTGGTCTACCAAGGTCTCAAAAGCAACATGATTCAATATAGGTGATTGTGGATAGGATGACTAAATCAGTTCACTTCTTAGCAGTTAAGACAACTAACACTGCGGAGGAGTACGCCAAGATGTACATCCAAGAGATTGTGAGGTTGCATGGGGTTCCCCTGTCCATCATCTCGGATAGAGAAGCTCAATTCACTTTCCAATTTTGAAGATCATTTCAAAAAGGATTGGGTACGAAGGTAATTTGAGTTCCATCCATAGACCAATGGCCAGGCAGATCTTACAATTTAGATGTTAGAAGATATATTGATAGCCTGCATTCTTGATTTCAAGGGAAATTGGGATGAGCACCTATCGATGATTGAGTTTGCATATAACAATAGTTATCGCGCAAGTATTCAGATAGCTCCCTATGAAGCTTTATATGGGGAGATGTAAATCACCAAGTGGGTGGTTCGAGGTTGGAGAAATGGAGTTGATTGGGCCTGACCTTGCCCATCAAACATGGAGAAGGTTAAGATCATTAGAGAGCTATTGAAGACTGCTTAAAGTCGCTAGAAATCCTACACCGATGTGAGGAGGAGAGATTTGGAGTTCGAAGTGAATGACTGGGTATATTTGAAGGTGTTACCTATGAAAGGTGTCATTAGGTTTGGGAAGAAGGGTAAATTGAGTCCACGTTATATTGGACCTTATTAGATTGTGAACAGGGTTGGGAAGGTTGCCTATGAATTAGAGTTGCCTTCCGAATTAGATGGTATTCATTCGGTGTTTCATGTGTCGATGTTGAAGAAATGCTTGGGAGATCCTAACTTGGTAATCCCTGTGGAGAGAATCGTACTGAAGGATAGTTTGACCTAAGAAGAAATTCCAGTCCAAATCCTTGATTGTCAGATTCGCAGATAGAGATAGCCTCAGTCAAAGTCCTGTGTAGGAATCAATTCATCGAGAAGGCCACATGGGAAGTTGAGGAAGAGATGAAAGCAAAATATCTGCATTTATTTGTGCCAATAAATGAGAATGTTGAAGATAAATTCCATATTCTTGACCAAATTGATTGTCTTTTCTTGTTGAGTATCTATTCTCGAGTCTGAATAGAGAATGTTGATAGAAATAAGGAGTTGAAAGATAGATTGATAGGTTGAATGCTGAGAGAAGATTCGAGTCTTTTCGTGCCTTGATATCCACCCTTACTCATCATTCGAGGACGAATAATCTCAAGGAGGAGATGATGTAACACCCGATAAAATTACAAAACTACCCTAGAAAGGAGACGTGCGCATAATGCATCTTCCTAAGCTTGGATGATCAACGCGAAAGATCGAGTCAGAAAATGGTCTCGACCCAATTTAAGAGCAACTGGGTCGAAAAATAATTTTCACAAAATTGACCAGAAACAGTAAGGGTACGCGACAGGACCGCAACATGGACCTATCGCTAACCCAAAACGGTGAGGGTACGCGACAGCTCCGTGATGCAGACCCATCGCGGACCCACACTTATATATTTTCTTAATTTTTTGATGGAATTGAATTTTCGAAATTCACAGGTGCGCGACAGGTCCGTGTCGTGGACCTATTATCCGGTCCTGTTCCATCAAGTTTAAAAAGTTTAAATCTTTGAGGGGTACTCTAGACTTTTTTCCACCTCTTCTAAACTTAACCCACAACCCATTTAGGTCGTTTTGATGAGTAAATAGGATCAAACATCCCATTCTAAGTCCTTCTTCACAATACTTGCAAGTTAGGGCTTGAGAGAGAAAAGAAAGAAGAACGTGAGATTGAAGGATTCTTGACGGATGACTTGAGAAGCTTTATCCCAAGTATCTAAGGCTAAATAAAAATATGAGATTGTTCTCTCATGTGCCCCATAGATGGTCTTAGATGAGATTTGAAGGTACTTGAGTTTAAATGCATGATTCTTGATTATTTTCTTGAAAAAATTATGACTTTTACATGTATTTTCATATGTTGATGATCATCACAAACTTGTTTCTTGAATTGAATGTTTTTACATGAATTATTGCATAAACCCTTCTTATTATTTCTTAAAGATTTCATCAAGAAGATAGGAATTGAGACTAGAGCCTTGATTGAGAATGTTGATACAGATTGTGACTGTGATGTGAGAATGATGATGAGTCGATAGAACTTGATAGTCCTTTGAGTCTCCATAAATGAACTCTAAAAATTTGTCTATTTGATTGTTCAAATCCTTGAGCTGTTGATTGAGATATTGATTGATGAGATAATTAGAGTCTCTATGAGACTGATTGAGAGATTGTGCCTCCACGAGGTTGATTGAGATAGTTTGATTGAATGGATTATTTTATGAGCATTAAGTCATAGAATGAGTATCGAGCACCGAAAGAGTAAAAGTTAGTCCAACTCGCACTCGTCAAACTATGTAGCCAAGCGTAGGTGAGGATCAGGACTACCACATCACCTTATGTTGAGGTCCCCTCTGATTAGAAATCCCTGAAATCAATAAAGAACTTATCTGTTATCTCCATTTGGACTTGTCCATGTGGTTTCGATTCGTTCTTTACCTGGCAAGTACAAGACGGCTGTGGTAACATCAGCGTGATTGTTGTACGATCACTGGCTCATAAGTGATTGTTGTCGGATAAGAGAAACTCCCAGAAAGTTCCTACCTTGAGTACTCTGAGTCGAGATGAGATGTGATGTGATGAGATAAGTACTTCTGAGATAAGTTTGATTTGATTGATGAGTTGATGGGTTGATGAGTCACTTGTCTACTCTTTATTTTTGCTTTAGATAGACATTTGACATGTGAATTTTACTATCCTTGATGTTGATTATTGTTTCTATATTATTCTAACTGTTTCGATTTCACTCAGCTATTTTACATACCAGTACATTCCAAGGACTGACGTCCACTTTTGGACTGCATTGTATTATGATGTAGATACATAGAATAGAGGTCATCAGCAGGCGAATCATTGAGGATCTTCGAGCGTTCAGCAGATTGGTGAGCCTCCCCTACTTCGGAGGATTCATTACATTATTTTTATCTTGCTTTAGAGTTAGATTTGCTTATCTTTTTATTTTGATTGAGGTAGCCATGGATCTGTCATTAGCACCAGCTGATAGTGATAGAGGCTTCATAGACTAAAGTTGGATGTTGATGTTGGAACTTGTGAGCTAGTTTCTTTCTACTAGCCTTTCATCATATTATTATTTGAGACTAGATGATTGGATGTGCTCATTTATTGCTTATGTCTTCCGTTGATTAGTAGAATGTGTGAATGGACGAATGTGATGAGGCCAAGTGGTTCGCTTGGGGATTAGAAATAGCCTTTGGGTGCCGGTCAAGTCTTGGATCCTCTCCGAGGCGTGACACTTATATTGTCAATAATATGATTATGTTTCATTTTCTTTTATGATTTATTTCTGAAGAAAACTCAACTAATTCTCAAGTATGATTATTCAATGTGGTGTCAATTATATTGTATTATTGACTGTCTTTTTTAACATTGATCTCTTGAGGAAGATCTTATTTCATCAAAAGTTTATGGCTCATTCTCTATTAAGAATGTCAACATGTCAGGATCAAAGAACGTAAATATTTTTTAAAGTTTGGTTCGTTTTAAATCCTTCTCGTTAGATATTTAGTTTGTTTCATCACAAGGCCATTTTGATCTTTCATAAGACAACTACATTCTTTCTTATATATAAATAGTTTCAAAAAATATTTAACATTATTTGATGCAATTACCTTATTGACATGAATGTTGAATTCTTTGATTTACAAACCTATATTGCTTTAATGTCCTATAAAAATATAATTCTTGATTTTTGGGTTTTATTTTATCCCTTTTAAATTTAGTAACTCGTACTTTAGCTAAACATTTTACACTGTTGAAATATTTCATATTGAGATTTCTTTCTTTCCACTTCTCATATGAGATGAAATTTATTTTGCTATAGAGTACCTGATTGAGTATACGACTAACCGTAAGGTAACTTCTATTTTATGGTAAGCTACAACTTAATAACATGTGTAACATCTCCTTTAATATTTTATTGTTTCTTTCTACAATTTCATAGTGTTGTGAAGTGTATAAGAAAATTGTTTGATTAATAATGTCATATTTTAAATATATTTCTCAAAAATGAGATTGATATTCAACACCTTTACCACTTTTAATTATTTTGATCTTTTAAAAAGGGACTAACATATAGTTTGTGAATTATTATTAATGAAGTATGAAGTTGATATATTAATTCTAATTATATATTTTTGGTTTAATACGTACACAACTTTTTAAATTTGTCACAAAATTATATTTATATATTCAAATTAAATATTTTAGTAACTTTTCACTTTTAGCATTTAACTTATAAATAACTTTAAAAAAGATTAATCCAACCATGCCCTTCATGTTCTAATTGAACACCCCAATTTCTCATAAAATATTTCACTAGACACTTTCAATTTTAATTTTAATTATTTTTTATATATTATTTATTATTAAATAATAACTAACCAAATAAAAAACATGTCATCCCATTTTCGAATTAAAGTTTCTTTGAAAAAATAAATATAACCCAAAATGAGCAATTTCAAAAGAAAATATAACCCAAATGAGGGTTTTGCTAAACCAACACAGATGTTAAATAAATTTAATCAAAAACTAATTCCAATTTTATTTTATTTTTTTAAGAAAAAACTCCAGAAAATCCTTCTTCCCCCTTTCCAAAACCAGTATCACAAAAACTACATAAACCAATAATCAAATCTCAAAATCTAGTTGAACTGATGCTTTTCAGAAAACTACTATTGTGATTATTGAGATGCTGAAATGTGGAGTTTAATGGCTTTGTACTGAAGGAAAAGAAAAATAGTTGACAGATTTGTAAGGCCAGTGAAGCAAATCAGAGCAGTATTGTTGAAATGGGTTGGGGAAGGGCGACATACGAGGGAGTAATTGCAGTCGGATCATTATCCTTACTGGGTTGGACAGGTCTATGGTTCTTGAATCGCAGATTGTACAAAGAGTATGAAGAGAAGAGAGTACTCGTTCAGATCATATTCAGTGTTGTTTTCGCTTTCTCATGCAATCTGTTTGAGCTTGTCCTTTTCGAGATCATTCCTCTTCTTTCCAAAGAGTATGTTTTGCTTATTCTTCCAAAGAGTAGTATTGTTGGATTTTATGCTTTGTATGGAGTTTATTTGTTTAGTTGAGAACTGGGTTTGGATGACTTTTTTGTGTGTTTGGTTAATTGGAAGTGGGTGAGCTGGCTGTGCGTGATTATGGGTTGTTCATACTAGAGAGGATCCTGTGATCTGTTGAAGATAATAAATACCAGTGTTCAGCTTAAATGGGGATTATGTTGTTTCTAGTCGGAGATTGTCTTTGCAGGGATAGAAGGAAATTCATCGTTGGATCTATGACATGGACGAACTGATGATCTCGGGATGGAAGAATTACATCCCGATGGATCTATTAATGAGCTAGGCATCAATCCAAACTAGTTGGGTTGGTTATACGACAACAACAACATACCCAGTGGAATCCCTCAAGTGAGGCGGGGTTGGTTATATAAATCCTCTATATTTGTTCTGATCAATTGAAGCTAGCTTCCTTTCAGTACTAGTAAATAATTTGTAATTTTAAGCAAATTACAGGTTTTAAAACTATCAGTTCTATAAATCTCACAGTAAGAGCATTCCCATGAGAGTCTCCACCATATGGAAAAGACTTCTAGTTAACACCAGTAACATAAGTATAATAAAAATAACCCAGCATGAAACCAAACTAGTTGGCTTGGCTTACATGTATTGTTGCTCTTCTTTTGTATTCTTTAACTAGACTCACATTTATTCCGAGATTAGAAATATATGGGAACAGCTTTGTTTCGTGTAATCTTAGATGTACCTCATCTCCTTTTAGCACTAAGATCATAAGAGTGTCACACCTACAGACCGGTGTATCTGGAGGTTTATATATGGCATTGCCAAACCATCTCCAGCAACTTTAACTTATTTCATCCTCTATATATGCTACATGCACCTTCTGTCTGATGTGATCATTTTGAATCATGTCTAAACCTTTTTCATTCTAATGATCTTGCTGCACTCTCAATAAAACTTGGATTTACTTGGTTATGTTTCCTTTCCTTGCATAGTACTCTTCTGACACTCTTAGATTTCAACTAGCCTATTTAGTTCTATGTTACATCTTCATTTATCATGCTGTTTTCTGAATGGTGGAGCCTAAATATTTGAAATTGCTATATTTATATACAACAATCCCCTTTAACTTCACTTGGTCATTGTTCTTCTTGTGAAGATAATTACATTGTATATATTTTGTCTTACTTTAACAACCCTTAGAGTTCTTTTCCATATTTCCAGTATTTGAATTGACTTTCTCACTGTTTCCATCGATATATTACCATATGCAAATAGTGCATGGAACCTCATCCTATATCTTATTGGTTAATACTCAACACAGTCAAACCATATGAACAGCTAGCACTTTCGACACTGATTTGGTGTTTTGTGATGAAATCTTTTGCTTACTAAAAAACCCAACTGATTATCTCATCTGTAACTAAGGATGCTATGGTTCAAGGCAAATCCTTGTGTACACTCAAATTTATGGTAACCTTATCTGTATATCCTTTATATTTGATATAGATTCATTTGTTTCATGTACTAACGAAAGAAATTTTCTTGATAAATATCATATGCTTTCTCTAGATCAATGAATATTATGTGAAAATCCATCTTCCTCTCCCATATAAATGTTGTCTTTGATGTAAATTTTTGAAACATATACCCAAACCGATTTTCTGTCATCCTGTTAATGTCACTAAAGTAATGTTGTATCATGCTTTGTCAATGTTTCATCATATGAAACATAACTTTAACACCATGATTGTTCATAGAAGTTTGAATGTGTCCTTTTCCTTACATCATGATTGTTTAGAGAAAGTTCTCTTTCTCTGCTCATTTGACACCTTTCCACTCCTCAATAGATGCAGAATATGGCAAGTTATATTATTTGTACCCCTCTGAGGTACTTTTAAACATCTATAAGGGTGCCATCTGCGTCACATGGTTTTCTAGTTTTCACATTTCTTGTTGTAAACTTTACTTTGACTGATCTAAATCTACATCTAGGAATGTAACCCAAGATTTTTTCTGTGAAGAGTTACATCCTAATGAGGAGAAAAACTATAAAAAGCTTTAGCTAAAGAGTGAAAAGGTAGAACGAGTAGAAGTTTTAGATATAGGCAGGTTCAATTTCTGGTCAGCAAGTTGCAGCCAGGAAAATGTAATATAATCTCTCTATTGATTATTTCTCTGCTGGAAACTGAATAGTTTGATCCTTTGCCATTTGGTTCAGTTTCTTCTCAATTTTTATTTCCTCAATTAGTCCTAGTGAGAGGACTAGAGTTTGAGAGAACTCAGCTTGATTATTCCACAAGCTATTGGGGTTTAAATAGCTGAGTTTACATGTCGCAAAAAGGAAAGGAAATCAATACAGATCAATACCTAATAAAAATAGGAGTAAATCTAGTAGTAAATCAAGCTATCTACTAAATTTACGCATATGCAATTATCGAATTTTCAGGATTCTAACTGTAATTATTTTTTATTTGTTTGATTTTGTTTTCTCTCTCTCGTAACATATAGATGATTAAGGACCTTTTGGCTCTTATTATGCTTAGAGTGTGCTATGAATGTTTTCTTCTTTTACTTGGGTTTACTTGGGGCAGATACATTTTTCAGGAAAGTTTACCCTACCTAGACCCTACTTTGTGGGAATTCACTGAGTACGTTGTTGTTGTTAGTATGCTATGTATGTTGATGGTCAGTTGTATTGGAAGGTGGAATATAAAATTTCGAAATATATTCTTAAGCTATATGATAGAACATTCAACTTGAAAAAGTCCTATAACCAACTACTATTTCTGAAAATCATGTTTTTCACTCTCTCATGTTGTTTCTTTTCAACTCAAGATCTTTATTGTTTTACATGTAAGAGTAACAAATGTTTTTCTAAAACTTGCCAGATTAAATATCTAAACTTTATATGTCTTTAATCGCCCTGGTAAAAGGTGTCCCAGTGGCTTATATCAGGGCGATTAAAGACATGTACGATGGTGCCAAAACTCGGGTAAGAACTGTGGGAGGTGACTCAGAGTATTTTCCTGTTGAGATGGGA
>JAPFFP010000099.1:6362772-6378329 GCA_026153255.1 Solanum medicagineum
ACTGCATCCCAATGACTATCACAAGGGGAAGTCATAAACTGACTTACAACACTCACAGGGAACGAAATGTCAGGTCTTGTTATTATGAGATAATTTAACTTTCCTACTAGTCGTCTATACCTTTCAGGATTACTGAGTGGCTCCCCTTGTCCTGGAAGCAATTTAACATTCGGATCCATGGGAGTGTGAATGGGTATACATCCCATCATCCCTGTCTCCTCAAGAATGTCTAAGGCATACTTGCATTGAGAAATAACAATACCTGATCCAGACTAAGCAACCTCAATACTTAGAAAATACTTTAATCTGCCAAGGTCTTTAGTTTGGAAATACTTAAAGAGATGTTGCTTCAAACCAGTGATACCATCTTCATCACTGCCAGTGATAACAACATCATCGACATGAACAACCAAATAAATATATAAATTTGCTGCAGAATGCCGATAAAATACAGAGTGATCAACTTCACTACGAGTCATGCCGAACTCCTGAATTACTGTGTTGAACTTTCCAAACCAAGCTCGAGGGGACTGTTTCAGACCATAGAGTGACTTGCGCAATCGGCATACTAGTCTATTAGACTCCCCCTGAGCAACAAAACCAGGTGGTTGCTCTATATAGACTTCTTCCGCAAGATCACCATGTAGAAAGGCTTTCTTAACGTCCAACTGATGAAGAGGTCAATGACGAATGGCAGTCATAGATAGAAGAATATGGACAGATGCCATTTTAGCCACCGGAGAAAATGTATCACTAAAATCGAGCCCAAATATCTTAGTATATCCTTTGGCAACAAGGCGACCAACAGTGGATTTACCTGTAGGAAAGGGACAAGTTCCCAAGTACCACTCGTATGTAAAGCAGACATCTCATCAACCATAGCCTACCTCCACCCCGAATGAGAAAGTGCTTCACTTGTAGTCTTAGGGATAGAAATAGAGGACAAAGATAATACAAAAGCATAATAGGATGATGTGAGGCGATGATAACTCAAGAAAGTATAATGTGGGTTGGCATTTCGAGTAGACCGTATACCTTTTTTAAGTGTACTCGGTTGGCTAAGAGCAGGCAAGTCCGCAGGAGGAGCAGGGTTTGCCGTATGACATGAATCATCTGAAACTGATGCTGGATGTGGACAACGATGATGAGTCAAGAGAGGTGGAGGTTTGGTAGGTTTTGTTAGAGGTGGCACTACAATTGGAAATTCCTCAAAAGTCGGTACAGGTAGGACCTGAGGTAGAGGTAAGACCTCAAAGATATCAGGATGATCAGATGATGTATAGTAAGGTTGAGACTCAAAGAATGTGACATCAGCGGACATAAGATATCAATTAAGGTCAGGGGAATAACAACACCCTTTTTGAACTCGAGAGTAACCAAGAAAGACACATTTGAGAGCATGAGGGGCTAATTCATCTTTTCCTGAAGCTAAGTTATGAACAAAGCATGTGCTCCCAAAGACACGAGGAGGTATAGAATGGAGATGTGGCAAAGGAAACAGTATGGGATGTGGAACCTGATTCTGAATAGAATATGAGGACATTGTATTAATTAAATAACAAGATGCAGGGACAGCATCACCCCAAAAACGCAGCGAAACATACACTCAATGAGAAGAGTGCGAGCTGTTTCAATAAGATGCCCATTCTTTCGTTCTGCTACACCGTTCTGCTGAGGGGTGTACGGACTAGATGTCTGGTGAATAATTCCTTGGTGAGTCACAAACTCCTGAAATTGAGAGGACATGTATTCTAACGCATTATCACTACGAACAGTACGAATGGGAACACCAAATTGGTTTTGTATTTCAGCAAGAAAACTTTTAAATATAGAAAATAACTCTGAACAATCTTTCATTAAGAAAACCCAAGTACATCTTGAATAATCATCAATGAAACTAACAAAATAACGAAATCCTAAGGTCGAACTAACTCAGTTAGGACCCCAAATATCAGAATGAACTAACGAAAAAATAGACTCTGAACGACCTTCAGTACTACGTGAAAATGTGGCACGAGTGTGTTTCCAAGTTGACACGACTCACAATCTAATGAGGATAAACTAGACAAACTAGGCACCATCTTTTGCAGTTTAGATAGACTAGGATGTCCCAAACGTTTGTGAATTAGGTCTGGAGTATCTGTGACGGAGCATGCTGTGAAGGAATTTGAAGAGGTAAGATAGTAAAGTTGTGCCAATACTGCGGTTCTGCATAAGGAAAAAATCATCAAAAAAAATAAATGCCACAACGTAGTCCCGCATCAAACGACTAACAGATGCCAAATTAAAAGGAGAACCAGGAACATAAATAACAAAATCTAAGATGACAGAAGGTAAAGGTTGGGCTTTTTCAATCCCTTTTGGTTTTGTCTGGATCCCATTGGCCAAAGTAATAGCAGGAAGGGACTGTGAATAAACAATATCAGACAAAAGTGTTTTGTTACCAGAAATATGATCAAAAGTGCCTGAGCCCATGACTCATGATCCAAGAGTACTAAACTGTGAAACACAAGCAAAAAGATTACCCGCAACAGGAACAGTGGTTGAGAAACCGATGTTGCTTGTGGAGACAATTGCTTACTTGCTCGATACTGAAGGAACTCATCATACTCGGCCTGAGCAATATGAACATTATTGGATGATCGGTCAGGTGGAGCAACATAAACAATAGGCTGAGCAACAGTTTGCTTAGTTGCTCGATTTCGAAGGGATTCGTTATATTCCTTTATAACAATAGGATCATAACTGGGCGGTGGACCATGCAAACTATAACATATGTCACGAGTGTTTCCAGTCTTGTGACAATAACTACACTTAGAGCGAGATCTTCCGGAATGGCCTCCTCCTCGTCGGTTCTCCATAGTAGATGTTCGTTTATGAGTAGTTTGAGATGCAAGAATAGAGGAGTCAATGGTGGGTGATGAAACTACTTTATGACTGGGCGGCACAGCAAGACGAAGTAAACGAGAGAATAATTCATCCATTGTAGGGATGGTAGGACTAGCTAAAATCTGGTGGTCACACACAGAATCATGATCAGCAGGAAGTCCAGCAAGTGCAAGGACTAAAAACAATGTTTGTCTGTGCTCTTGTTGTGTTGTGACGTTCACAGTGACTGGCAGCAACGTTTCAAATTCCTCTATGACTGTCTGCACTTGTCCTAAGTATGTAGACATATCAGATTCATGTTTCTTTAAGTTGGTCATTCGACATACCACATCATAAAATCGAGATATGTCATTAGTATATAAAGCACGAGCCTTTTCCCAAACTGAATAACATGTCTGGAATGGACGAAACAAGGGCATCAACTTGGAATCAATAGAACGTCATAGGAGACTACACAATTGAGCATCAACCCTATCCTATTGTGCTTTGGCTGTTGTAGATTCCTCAATAGCCTTTTTCTTTTCATCTACCACATAAGCATTGGTTGTTAAGTGGTCGTGAACAGCTTGACCTTTGCACCATAATTCAACCGAGGAAGCCCATGCTAAGTAGTTGGAACTAACCATTAATGGTTCTGAAGTAATCATAGGATTAGAACTTCCTATTCCTGTACTTTTGGAGCCAAACATATTGATTCCAAAGGACATCTTTAAAATCAAACTTTAGTAGTCACCAGAAATCAGTCAAAAAATTAAAAAATATACGTGGTCTGCCTCGGAATGCAGAGGCGACCTCACTGAGGGAAAAACTACAAACAAAGATGTCCAGAAAACTGCCTGAAACACTGAAAAAGTCGTCGGAACCCTAATTCCAGCGATCAAATCTGAAAAAAATGGCTGGGGTTTGGTCAGAATTGCTGGACGACGCCAGTAGAAGAAAAAAATTGAAAAAAAGGTCACTGGAGACCCGTTACGCGCCGGTGCGTGAGTCGATCTCGTCGGAAAATTACTCACTGCCAGCGGCGCGTGAGGGTCCGTGAGAAGGATTTTCCGGTTGGTTCTGGTTGGGATGTGGTCACCCGGGCTTCCCGAGCCTAGTGATGGTGTTGGTTTTTGCACAACACCCGCAAAAACGAAGGTGACCAAAAACAGCCACTGGAACAGTGAACAACCATCGGGATTTTTTTTCTCACCAGTTCTGCGATACCATGTGAGAAATATGGGGAAAAATATATTTTTGAATTGTATGTTTACATGTGTATTTACATTGCTACATAAAGACACTATTTATAAACACTACAACCTAATCCAAATCCAACTAGGAAACAACATACTATTTCTAGTCCAATTCTAAGTATGACTACTGTAATCCTATTCCTATTCTAACACACAATTATATGCCCCATACCGATTTTTGGTTATCCCATGTTGGGCCTCCATATTGTGTTTTCAACCTTGAGTGTGCGGGAGGGAGGGGGATTTAAGTGTCCTACATTGATTGAGATAATGAGTTGTTGGTTGATGTGAACTTGAGTAATCATCACCTCAAAGCTAGCTTAGGTTGGATTTAGGCCAAGGTTCATATTTTAACAGTGTATATTATTGTACTTTAACCGAACCCAACTTGCTTGGCACTGAGCCGTTGTTGTTGTACTGATGGCACATTATTGCCTTTTTATGCAACGTCATTGTAAATCAACTGACTACTCCTAATTCTCCAGTAAGGGGCCAAGATATAATATTATAATAACCATGAATAAGTTGGACAAAGTCTTGAATATAACCATAGATCAGTTTGATTATAATACTCCTCGCTGTTCCAGCACTCTCTCTCATACACACAAGTTGCATACTTTTTAACCATAAAGGAGATTTGTTCACACTCCAATCGAATATTTAGATTGTACCATCTCAATCACGTCTCTTCAAAAGACGTTCTGAATCTTAATTTTGTATTTTAGGTGTGAGGAAGGAACGGGCTGCAGTGGGTGCTATCTTATTCTTGTTGGCTTTTCTCTATGGTTTTTGGCGCTTAGGCATTCATTTTCCAATGCCTTCACCTGACAGAGGTTCGTATATTTCTTTATTGCTCATGGATCTTGTTTTCCACCCTCGTTAATTTCTGAATATTGAAATAATCTTATTTAGGCTACGGCTTTATGAATAAGACATCGTAGTGACACGACTATAAAAGACCAGAAGTTTTCCTGTATATTCTTATTGTAAATTCGAATATTTGTGTGAAGAAAGAAAGCTACTCTTTCCAACCAACTTTTTATTCAAGTTTTTCTCCTTTTTCACATCCTCTTTACAGAACAGGAATAAACTCCAGTTTTTTCCAACTCTATCTTAGCCGTCATAGTGTTTGCTCGCTAACTTAGAGCATCTGTACCTGATGAATGAATCTGTAACGATTTGTAAAAATTGATGAAAAAAATTAAAAATGATAAGACAACAACAATATTACCCCGATGCCTCAAAGGCTCCCGCCCATTGCGGGGTAAGGGGGAGTCGGATGTACGGAGTCTGACCCCTATGTTTAAAAACACAGGGCGACTGTTTCCAGATGACCCATGATGAACTTAAAAATGATAAGAGGATAAAAAATTAAAAAATTGTTTAAGGGAATTGTTAGAGTCCCACACTAGTTCAAGGTATGAGTGGTAGCCTCCTTGTATGTTGTTGGACGATTCTCACCTCATTACTTATTTTCCAGGTTTGAGTTAGGTCCAATTTCAATTTTCAAACATAATATCAGAGCGAGATACAACCCTATTCTTGGTTTACGCAATTTGTGCTCCCATGTTATGTTGTCCACGCTATGATTCTCTAGTCCTAGGCATGCAAGGGGATGTCAGAGTTTAACAGTGAGGGTGGTGCCTATAATAACGCATTGGACTAAATGAGAGGTCTACTTAAGTTATTTAAATTGAATCAATAAATAAATTAGCCTAAGTATTTTCTAATATTTCCTCAGAGACTCTTGTCATCTTTGTATTCCCAGCTCCTGCAATATAACTATGTCTCTACTTTTCTTTTTTCAGGATTTTTCACCATAACTCAGCTGGTTAGCAGGATTGGAGTGATCGGTGTGACTGTCATGGCTATCCTTTCAGGTTTTGGAGCAGTCAATTTGCCATACAGTTATCTATCTCTGTTCATCAGGTAAGATAAGTGCATAAGATGCAGCTTAAGTTGTGCAAACTCAGTTAATTTGTAGTTTATCTTCGTGGAGATGGCACACAACTAGATCTGATTGTGAATTCTACAGTACATTCCTTTCTAACACCACTTAGTTCAATGGAGTAGCTGTTATTTTTAATAAAGATAGCTTTGCTTAATAACCTTTTGCTTTTGCTACAACTTACTATACCCTTACTTAGATTAGTTTTTACCAGTTTGCATTTGATACTCTCTAGTATTTAGTCAAATACATGCTAAACTGAAGCCTATAGCGAAATGAACAATTTTATATTTATAAGTAATCATGTTTGTTCTTTTGGTATCCTGACTCTTTCTGTATTGAAGAGAAATAGAGGAATCAGAGATAAAAGGATTGGAGAGGCAGCTGATGCAGTCAATTGAAACTTGTATTGCAAAGAAAAAGAGAATTATTCTTTGTCAGAGGGAAATGGAGCGACTCCGAGATTCGGAAGAGGTTAATTGGTCAATTTAAGTTTTTTTTTTCTGCTTTTGAATGCGTTCATTATGTGTACACACACACACACTCTCATCCAAAAGAAGCATGGAAAAAAACACAGATTATTGTTTCTAAGTGGCCTGCACTTTTCTTGTTTTTTCATACTAGTGCAAAGTCATTGACGATAGGTCAGTTCTTAATGGGCTATTGGGCTACGTTATTGAGATACTTTATTATGCCTTTATATTTTCCTTATCCTACCTTGGTTGGAAGTTATAGGTGCTCCATGCGGCTCCTGAAAATATCTAGAGTTGGGTATAGTACTACTGCATATTTATTCAAGTGATTTGACCCATTTAATCTTGGGAATGGCCATTAATAACATAGAAATCACACTTCCAAACAGTGGTCAATTAGCTCCAGCAGTGAGTGTTGTAGCATTTGTAAGTATTCTTGCATGAATCATTTCCCTGAGTATCTCTCTGATGCCCCTTTCTAGATCAATAGCAATAGTGTAAAGATATTGATAAAAAATCCTATTACTTGCTTTAGAAAACGTAACTTAATTTCTTGCTGGAGTTATATTGGGACTTCCTGTATTTAAAGAAAGGTTAGCTGATAGCTCAATTTTCACATCAGCTACTATTGTCAAGAGATAATAAAAGAATGAAAAGGGAAGGTGTCCTTTCGTGGTTCTGAACATTTGCAGTTTCTTTATGTATTTTATTCTAAAGTGTGTCCTCAAATATGGTTCTGCTGCAGAAAACAAAAAACAGTTCCTTCTTTAAGCGCATTGTGGGAACAGTTGTACGATCCGTTCAGGATGACCAAAAGGAACAAGGTTAGTGTTTGGTCGAACATTTTCGTGGAAAACTTATTGATTCAAGTGCATATAAGCCTCTGTGTACAAGATTGTTTTTTTTCATTTCTCCTACATGTGCTGATTTAATTAATTTCTTTTGTGGCAGTTCTCAGTTTCTGTTGCTTCTCTCTCACGATTCTTTCCTAATTTTGTAACTGGACAGTTTGTTTGAACGTACCCTAACTCTTTGAGGTTGTGAAATCAAAACAGCCATTCCCTTAACTTACTGCCCAGCAGCATAGTGATAGGTTAGTGAAAACTATTCTGGACCGAGTGAAGTAGTACATCTAAAGGCTTAAAATCAAAATAGCTGGAAGTACATAACTAAGGAATTCTTGATTTTTTTTAGTCTGTGGCATGGGAATTGAAACAATTCCTAACTTAATTTTGAATGATCACATATAGGACCTATCACATTGTCAAAAAGAAAGTTGGTTACTCTGATTCTGATTTGCAGGAGCAGTAGAGGGAGAAGGCTTATTTTTTTCCTTTCTATTTGAACTTTAAAAAGCTATATTCTGGATTAAATGCACTTCCTACATACGAGGAATTAGGTGGCATAAATTGCATTAAAAGAAGTGACTTTCTTTTGTTGGGAAATCTTCTAGTAATATCTCATTTGAATAGAAGAAGAAATTATGGTTAAGATACATGGTTTGATGTGCTGCCACTGCAAGTAGGACAACAGCTAATGGCTTCCCTTGTGATTCTAAATACTAGGATCTAAGAGCTTTACCATTAATTGCCTGATGGATTCAGCTTTCATCATTTAAATTTGCTTTTTGTCTTTTTCTTAACAGCAAATGTTCATTCTGTCGTCGCTGTACACAATACAACAACAATATACCCAGTGAAATTCCACAAGTGGGATCTGGGGAGGGTAGAATGTACGCAGACCTTAGAGAAGTTGTTTCCTGGGGACCCTCATCTCAAAACCCATAAGCAGAAAGAACTAGATATGACAAAAAGGAAAGGGAAGGGGAAGGGAACAGAAAGAGCGACTAATAATGAATAGCACATGGCAGTATGTAAATATGATATTGTCGTTGTACACAATATTTGCATTACTTCTAATAATTCTGACACACTTCTCTTTGGTGTTGACTGCAACATGCATGAAGATATTAGAAACATGGAAAACGAGGTTCAGGCCTTGGAGGAGCTATCAAAGCAGCTGTTCTTGGAAATTTATGAGCTTCGCCAAGCTAAGGTTCATATTGAACTTTGTCTTATGTTGCACTATTTTTTACCCATCCATCTCGCTGAAAAATGACCTAGTATGACCAATGTGTTTGTTAAGAGAGTGATGTCTGAATAAACTATCATTCTGATTTGATAATTGGTAGGAGTTAAAACTAAAGTTTGAAAAGTTGTAGTAGGTATTCTGTATACTTTACATCAATATTTGAAACAATGAGAACTAGAATCAAGTTACTTTCTCAAGAGAGAAAAAAGTAGTATCAAGTTATAATAATTTGAATTGACCGACAAACAAGTTTACTTTGTTTGATCCATACAAGTATACAATTATATTAGTTTGAATTGATGTAAAGAGTGGAGAAACATTCCTTTTAATGAAATAGGTCTAGGCAATTTGTTTTCTTTGGCTGTTGTTTGTGAGTTTTCCTAAGGGTTTGGGAGAGAGGGGCTGTCTGCTGTATTAACTTGTCTCTTGCTTAAAAAAGTAGTCCCTTTTTATGTATGTATGTATGCATGCATGCATGCATGTGCATGCTTTCAGAAACAGCCTCTCTACCTCTATGAGGCAGTGGTAAGGTCTGCGTACATTTTACCCTTCCCAGACTCCACTTCTGGGATTTTACTGGGTATGTTGTTGTTGATGTATGCATTTATGTGTGTGTGTGTCCATTCAGCTTCCCTGAATTCAAGTCTTTGTGTTGCTATTTTATAGTTTTTTGATTGTTTTACCGTATGATAGCAAAAACTATTCCTTTATTTGTCTGCAAAGCTCATAATGTTGGTCCATCATCTAGTTCAGCTTGTAGTGTAATTAATTCTTTTTATATTATTTTAGTTCAATTGGTTTGAAACTACTTTCTTTGTGTTTAACTGACTCAATTTGTCCATCACACCAGGAAGCTGCTGCGTATTCTCGAACATGGAAGGGTCATTTGCAGAATCTTTTGGGCTATGTGTGTTCTGTCTATTGTGTGTATAAAATGATTAAGGTATGAAATGAGCGTTAAATGTGGTAAATTTGAGCATCTCTCACATGGTGTCTACTATCCTCCTGTTCATATGGCAGGCCTACATCAGTGTTAGCAGGAAACTTGATTGATGTATTTATTATTGATCGACACTAGTGCAGAAACTTTTATGGCTTTTCATTTCTATATCATACTTAATACTTTCACATGGACACTACAAAATTTGATCATGTTGAGGATTTTGCTGCTCTGGGCATAGGTCTTCTTTCTTGTTGCTTTCACCCCCTTCCAAATTTTGCCTTTTAATATAATAATATCTGGCCAGCTAACTAATTTCCTATTTAACTTTTGCAGTCTCTCCAAAGCGTTGTTTTCAAGGAGGTATGCTTCTAATTAGAATTTCATCTGCGTAATGATTCGCTTTTCTGTACATAATTTATAGCTGAATCCTGTAAACAAAACGTTTACTGGATGAAGTTTGACACAAGCTTACTGTTCTTTGACAGGCTGGTTCTGTAGATCCTGTAACAAGGACAATCAGCATATTTTTACAGTTCTTTGACATAGGAATTGATGTCAACTTATTATCACAGGTTCATCTAGTCTGCATTATTTCATCTGCTCGTGGTATTCATGGTTATGGTGCTTCTTACTGGTTAGCTTATCATTTGAATGAAGTTATTCCTTCCACTAATACATTTGGTGATGAGCGTTCAGCAATGAGTTTTGATTGAGAAGCTAGCTTCTTGAACACTTGCATAAGATTGGAAGTAATTGGGTAGAAAATGTAAGTGCTTGTAAAAGGTGGTTTCTATTACCTGTTGCAAAACCACTTAAGGGAAACTAGATGATTATTGAGTTTGAAAGTGAAAGCTGAGAGCTAATTCAACATATTAGCAATTTCCCCCTTTTTTGATGTGATAATGGATCAGTAAGCACATTAAAAGTTTATAAAATATGGCACCTAAACCAAACCTCATCGCTAAGAAGATAATCTTTAGCAGTATATTGTTGTTTCTAACACCAAGTAAAGGTAATATTTACCACTTGAGTGAAATTAATTATTTCACATAACAGGGAACAGTGTTATGTTGGATAAGGGCTGACTGTTCTCTGAGTGACATTGTAAACTTTAGGAGCTCATACCGAGGCTATTTCGTAGAGTTTATTGTTTCTGCTAGTATTTCATCTTTCATTTTCCAGACATGAGCTATCTGACCATTTCTCCTTTGTGCAGTACATTTCTCTCATGTTCATTGGCGTGTTGATTGTGGTGTCTGTGAGGGGCTTCCTGACTAACTTGATGAAGGTAAATTTATGATTCATGGTCCCATTTTCAAGTTTGATGTATGTCACAAGTTATAGTTCATGTATCAAGTTAACATCTGTTCATCTTGTTGACTGTCGTACTCTATCAGTTGCTTTGCAGTAACAATATAATTTCAATTCTATAAGGTTTAATACAGAAATGTGAAATCAAAGTACCGATAAAGTTTGATAATTAAACTCTCTAATTTGTTGCAACAGATAGAAGCAAGGATACTTGACATCCATTAAGATTTCAAAAAATGAAAACCAACTTTTTATTTACTCGATTATCCTGCAGCTAACTTGAAGCATTTGGGTTGTGTCCAGTTCTTTTTCGCAGTTTCCAGAGTTGGAAGCGGATCGTCAAGTAATGTCGTGCTTTTTCTCTCTGAAATCATGGGAATGTACTTCCTTTCCTCCATTCTTTTGATCAGAAAGAGTCTAGCAACTGAATATCGGTATGGTTACTTCTAATGAGCTCTCTATTCTGAATATATCACTTTCTTTGTAATGTTGCCCTTTAAACTAATCGCGGTCTATTTCCACTTACTGAGTTGTTGGCAAGAAAGAAACTTGTTATTGTTAACTTTGGAACTGGCCATTTTGCGAACATGGGAAAATGATATTAAGCTAGCTAGTAACTTAGTCGATTCCACACTCGGTATTTACACTATACCCTAACCTGATTTACATTGGCAGGATAATCATAACGGATGTATTGGGTGGAGACATACAATTTGACTTCTATCACAGGTGGTTCGATGCAATATTTGTAGCCAGTGCTTTCTTATCGCTGCTTTTGCTCTCTGCACACTACACAGCTCGCAAGGCCGATAATAAGCACCCAATTGATTAAACCATCTTCCCGAGTGCGGATGCTATACTTTATTTTAGGCCAGAATCAATTACACTCTATTCTTTGTAATGATATAGTAGCAATTTTTGTATGATCAAAACCTTCTGGTTTTCATATAACTGATGTCTTCGTAAATATATTGCTTAATTAATTTTATCACAAAATGCTAGCAGGTCTTGGTAGGGATTTTTCATTATTAACTGCCTCAGCTACTCAAGCTGACTGATGGATGCTAGAGACCAGATTGATAAATGATGTGCCAGCAAATTTACTGATGCTTCTGTTAACTCTTTTTAAGAGTAGAAGTTCTTAGACTAATGCAAATGGTATAAAAACATTTTCTATTCACCTATTGAGCCTAAAATGCCTCATCAATGATCTATGGGTCCAAAAATATCCTTCATTAACTTTTTCAACTCACTTATACCCTTGAAGCTAACCACCCACTTTTTTTTCTTTTTCTTTTTTAAATATTTATTATGTTTCATTTTTTCTTATGGAATAAAATAGACCTCCATCTCTATTAGTATTTCCATAATTTATTCAAACCGAAATAATGTATCTCTTTAAGGATTAAAGTAATTCTTTTAAAAAATGATTTATTAAAATAATTAACTGATTAGCTTTCTAAAAAAGCTTCTTAAAAGTATATAAAGTTACTGAAAAAGTAAGTTTTTAATTTATCCATAGAGTAAGTTTTTGTTTTTTCTAATGTTATATTAAAAATAATGAAAAACTATTCAAATTTCATTAAATAAAAAAAAATTAAAGAAAGCTAAATTGGCTAAAATAAATTGCTTTGTAACTTAAAAGAGTAATTATTTTGTCTACATAAAATACAAATATGTGCATTTTTTAAAAAAATTTAAATTATGTATTGTTGTAACTTAAGATTTTTGAAGAGAGCTTTTTTTAATTTTTTTCATAATTTATTAAATACAAAAAAATATACCTTCTTCATGGGCTTAAAAATTTTTTGGAAAAGTACACAAGATAGACTTAATTTGAAATTATTTACTCTTAATAGACCTAATCTAAACAATTTACTCTTAATGGACTCATGATCCAAACTATTTACCTTTTTACCCACTTACCACTTTTTATTTCGCGCCTAACATCATGCTGACGTTGGCATAAATACTATGGAATATATTCTGGCGGTATATATATACCACACCGGTATCATATAGAATAAGTTCAATCCTTTGTGATACTCTGCGGTATATTGATACCCAATTGGTATCATATAAGATTATGTTTTTTTTTTAAGAAACAAATGAGAAACAGATAAAAAAATTATTAAAATCTATAATAGTAGATGATATATTCGTTATGATACTCCGTCAATATATAATTAAAGTTACAATATTATTTATTAAATTTTAAATTAGTAGAAAATATATTCTTGTGATACTCAGTTGGTATATTGATATTCTATCGGTATCCTATAATTTTGAGCTCTGTTTTAAGAAATAAAATAATTAAGAGAAAATTATTAAAGTTACAAACTTATTTATTAAAGTTTAAATTAGTATAAAATATATTTTTTGTGATACTTTAGCGGTATATTGATACTATATCGTTATCATATAGGACTGAACTTAATCATCTGTGATATCATGTTGGTATTGGGTATATCATACAAGCGAATGTTGATGTCAGCATGACGTCCAAATACGAATATTAATATTAGGGGGGCAAATTTTAATAGTATGGGGATATAAAATGTAAAGAGGTATATGAATGTAAATAGTTTGTTTTAAAGTGGTACAAACTTAGTTTGTCCAAATTTAAAAAAAAAAAAAGAAAACTACAGTAAAACTACCTGTTTATTTGTTTAATCACATTTTCCACTTATTTTGTTCACATCAAAATAATATCTTTTTTTATAACCCAAAAACAAACTTAAAAAATACAAAAACAATTATAAGATTGTTTGTTGTTTTTTTTTTTGTAAAAGAAGAATTGAGGACGGAGGTTTACTTTATTTCATAAGAAAATGAAACATAATAAATACTTAAAAAAAGAAAAAGAAGAATAGTTAATTTCAAGGGTATAAATGAGTCAAAAAGGTGAATGAAAGCTATTTTTGAACCAAAGATAGATAACATGGGCATTTTAGAACTAATAGATGAATGGAAAATATTTTTGTACTATTTCCAATAGTTCAAGACTATTTTAGGCCCTTCTCCGTTTTTTTAAAGGATGTTTAATGTTAGGTCATTGATTTATTGGGGGTATTTGTGTTTGACGTAAGATAATGGATTAAGTGAGGTATGCACAAGTTATAAAAGAAAATATTACTCCCCTCTGTTCCTTCTTACTTTGTGTTGGTAGAATATGCATCACTGTTGAATGCTTTTATTGATTGGAGTTTTGCTGTTCAATGCTCTCTGATTCATAAATTAGACGTGAAATGAATTTTTCTCAATATTAGCTACAATTTGATGACAGATATATTAGCTTTGTGTAGAATCTTTTGATTTAGCTATTCAAAAACTATCACAATTTCGTAATTGTTGAATTGAAGTTTTGCTGTTCAATGCTCTCCAAAGAGAATTATCTATGAATGTTAAGCTGTTAGCCAAGCTTAAATGATTGATGTATTATGGATTGTATCAAAATAGGAATCAGTGACCTAAAAGCCAAAACGTAATAAGAAGACATAAAAATAGTCCACCCTACTCTAAAAGGCATCAAGAACAAAACAAAGACAAAAATGCATAAAAACATTCTCCCTCCGTCTCATTTTATGTGTCATCATTTGACTTGACATGGTGTTTAAGAAAGAAAGAAAGACTTGTGAGACTTATGCTCTAAAACAATTTTTAAAAATTTGTATGGCTGAGAATCGTTTTATTAAAGGGTAAAAGAGAATTTTAAAGTAAAATTGTTTGCAATTAAAGTAAAGTGACATTTTTTACGGAACGGACCAAAAGAAAAAGGTGTCACATAAAATGAGACGAATGAAGTATTTAATTAGGAAGGTGAAGGGGATATCGAATGTCCCAGCCTGTATTTTGGTCTAATGTGTATTTCTCGCATATTTTGTGACCTATAGGAGGTCAAGGGAAGCGGTAGCTTCGTGCTCTACTTCTCTCGCGCTTGCTTGCATGAAGGCTTAGAGCCATTTTCGCTAGGTCCAAAAGCTTCCCAAAAGATTTGATCCATCAGAAATCCCAAATTGAGCGTAGCTGATATGCGGCTATGGCTAGCCGATCATATCATTCTATGAAAAAAAAAATCAATATGTATAGAAAGATTCTCTAAATATAAAGATAGAATAGATGTTATGGATAAATAGACATTCTATTGATTCTTAATTTTTGGGTTGAAAAAGTTCGTCGGTCCAAATAAATATTCTTTTCATCTATCATGTTACCACTCTTGATTTGGAGTGGCAAACGAGCGAGTCAGATCGAATATGAGTCGGTCAAAAATGAGTCAAATAAAAATGGATCAAATATGAATTAAGAGTCATATTTTAAATGGGTAGAAATAAGTTACCCAATGGGTAAATATGAGTAAATATGGGTATTCATATTACTCAATAAGTACCTATATTTGTAGATACTCAAAGTGTTTGACCTTCTAAGAATACACAAAGGGTTTGTTTAGTATGGAGAAAAATGTATTCTGGAAAATGAGTTTTGTAAAAATTCAAACAATTCAAAATTTGACCTTTTTTAAAAAAAAAATATTTTATTTTTATTCGTTGGAGGGGGAGGGGGTTAGGTGGGTCTTTGGTGTGGGGATGGAATAGAAAAATAAAATTTTTTTAAATTTTAATTTTTGTAAAAATAAATTTCTATGTATTGATGTTTTGGGGGAGGGG
>JAPFFP010000099.1:6397819-6425628 GCA_026153255.1 Solanum medicagineum
GCGTACATCCGACCCCCCCTCACCCCGCAATGAGCGGGAGCCTTTTGAGGCACTGGGGTATGTTGTTGTTGTTGTTAAGAAGCAAGGAAAGCTAGTTAACAGGAATAGGAGCTGGCTTTGTAATTGTTGATTAAGCTTGTTAAGACTTCGGAATAAACATGTACACGGTTGAAGCACAAAAAGGATAGGTTCGAAGTTGTAGACATGTTATAAAATGTGTGTTTGGAATATCAAAAAAAAAAAACGAAAAGCATCTCTCTACGTAAATTCTGACTCAAAAAATATATCATCTTGTATCACTTTTTACTAGGGAGATTGAGGGCCTTCAACAAAGTAATTGTATTATCCCGGTGGTTCAATTTTTGAAGAATGCAAACCTTGCTTCTGCAATGTATTTGGGAACATTGGACATGCTTTCCATTCCACCAGCCACAACCACCTCGTTGATGCCCAACTGGATACTTTGAGCTGCAAGCATAGTTGCTGCAAAGCCATATAAAATTATATATCGTCAAAAACATGAATTCCTTTCACTCTCGTAACAGTGATAAAAGAGGGTAGAGGTCTCCGGGAAATAAATACAACAGGAAGGTGCATGCCTTTCAATCCAGATGCACAAACTTTGTTCACAGTTGTGCAAATGACTGTATTGGGTATTCCTGCACCCAATGCGGCTTGCCTAGCAGGAGCCTGTCCCAGGTTTGCACTGAGGACATTTCCAAAGAAGACTTCTTCTACTAGTGATGGATCAACATTTGCTTTCTTAAGAGCACCTAAAGTCAACCAACAGACAGATTAATTGAAACTCAACGAAATTATTATTGCCGGTAATTGAGTTTTCCATAGTGAAATAACTATGTAACACTAGTTAGAGTTCTACCCTCAATGGCAATTGATCCAAGTTTTGTCGCTGGCAACGAGGAAAGAGAACCAAGGAAGCTCCCCATTGGAGTACGGGCAACACCAACAATGCAAACATCTGTTCATATTAAAGCATAAATAATGAACAAATATCAGAAAGCACAGTCTGGAAAACCTTTTACACAACATAGCTAAACAAAAATCTAGAAAAAAACAAAATTCAACTATACTACACCAATTTATCTAATAAAAGAAACATCAAAAGAAAGGATAAGAGACATCGAACATAATGAAATACTGTTTTTGACAATGCAGAAGACATCAATCAATCATCTAAGCCTCAATAAGCTGTCAGAGTCTTCTGTAGCGAAAATTCCAGAAGAAAATTTATGGTTTTGAAAAGTAGAAAAATGTGCTACCAGTTTTGGACTCTCCATTTTACATAAAATAACAGTAAGAAGACCATTCCACGCTAAAGGTTTCAACTAGAGATTATTAGAAAAAAGTTTTGTTTTAAGTAACTGAAACTGCAAGTTAATGTGCATTTGAAGCTTTTTCATTTCGTGAACAGATATCCCACTGACCATACAAAATCAAGACTTCCTAAATGAAATTTACCTATTAGGAGCAAAAACTAAAGTTAGATTCAAGGATGTGTCATGGTAAGACTGATTTACAGCAATGTTCACAGTTTCAATTTGTTAAAACTGTTGAAAATAACAAGACAGATAAAAGAGATTCTTTTTCCTCTTTATCTACAGAACACAATATCCTCCAAACAGAAAGAAATTGCTTATTTCCTAATGGCAATCTACAGAAAGCTAATTTTTAATGATTTATTTCTAAATGAAAATTTTAATGAAGAAATCAAATACAAAAATGGTCAAACCACTAAGCTCTCGCTTAGGCATAAAAGGTTGTTCTTTCCATGCGAATTGCCTTAGGACCAAAGAACACCCCTGCTACTAATAAATAGTCACCATGTAAATCAATTTTGCAGAGATCACAGTGCTGGCTCGTACTGGAGTTGAAGCATCAATAAATCAATTTGCTATCTTTGCATCAAATAAAGAGTCTAGGCTACGTGCTAAGCGAGAAAAGGTTGTTACCTCTGGGCTTGATGGTATCTGCAGCTGCTGGAGCCATTGTGAATATGTAGGAAAATGAAAATGGATGTCTGTTTCATTCAAAACAAATCAGGGGTCTCTTTATATCAACAAAAGAAATCAAAACACCACCAAAACACAAAAATTGTATTGACCAGAATATGATCATTATATCAAATCAAAGCATAAGCAAGAAGCATGAGCAGTTGAAAACTAATCCTCAACTATAACACATCTAACATACCATCTTTCCCAAAGATATTTTCATAGATTAATGAGCACCGTCAAGTCATTGAGCGAAACGCAAAAATTATTGTGAAGTAGCAGTTAGTCAATGCAACTTTCGACGCTCAACATGGGTCATCCGGAAACAGCTATGTTTTTAAACATAGGGGTCAGGCTGCGTACATCCGACCCCCCTTACCCCGCAATGGGCGGGAGTCTTTGAGGCATTGGGGTAATGTTGTTGTCGTCTCTAAAACACTAATTCCTTGATACCAAGGGTGTGATCGGTATGAAAGAAAACGGTTTTTCAATTTTCCCATATTCCAGAAGTACAGTGTTTTACTTGATTGTGTGTCCACACCCTTCAACACAACTCATTTTCACCTCCACCCCGTAGCCCACATCCCCACCACCCCACACCTCTACCATTACCCCAACCTCACATAGTGTTTGTTTAAGTTATATGCAAATATTCTTGAGAAAAATATATTATACACTCTACTAAAGAAACCCAGCTATTTTCCTGAAAAACTTATTTCATGGAAAATATTCTTCATGTAAAACAACACCTAAATGAGGCTTGAGAAATAGCGCTCATCAAACAAATGACATGGAAAAGAAGAGGAAACAGAAACAGTAACAATCTTCGATCTAGAAAATGCTCAAATGATTCACCAAATACTGTAAATCCGTAAACTGATAAACGCCTCACCTGATTCACTCACAGATCTGAACTAGAAAAAAAATCCAAAAAATTCTAGCATGTACTTGCATGGAATTCAGTATAAATTTGGAAAGTAAAATCCAAAATACAGGGAAGGAAAACCTAAGAAGAAATATGAGACGGAAACAGGGAAACGTAGATTCCGTAGAGTGTGATAATTGATAATCCAAGTGAAATACCTGTATAAGTTGATGGAGATTTCGATGGAACAGAGCACAGAGAAAGTGAGTGAGAGTTGAATGTGAAAATCACAGGGAGGAGGAAGACTATATATAGAAGGCCCGGTGACCGGCGGTCTGCTCTGTTCCTAGACCGGCTTTATTGACTCACATAATTTATTTCATTGTTGGTATTAAAATATACTAAATAAATAGTAAATGGAGTACTACTCCATAGATTATTAGATAATTATATAATATTGGACTAGTTTGTAGCACCATTTTAATACTTTAGTGATTATGAAATGACAAAATATGCTAAATTATTTTGGTATAATTTATCTATTATTAAGTCATATTCTATATTATTATGCTGTGTAATTTATATCATTTTCAAAGTATAATTCTTTATTCATTTATCTATAATATTGTATTCATTGCAAGAAAAAAAAATTCACATAGTTTTAGTTTGTTCTGAGTACAACAAAATATTGAGTTAACAAAAAAACAAGAAGTATTATATTGAGTTGGTACAGGGGACAGAAAGTTGAGAAAAAGAAAAATTATTATAAAATTTTAACGAATTTATTATGGAAAAAAGAGTAATTATGCGTTCAAAGAAAGTATTCATTTTGTGAAGTTTTGAATTTTTCAATTAATATGGAGTTGTTTGAGTCGTATGATATTGTTGTGTTGGTATATTCGGTCAAGAGTATTATTGTTGGGTCAGTAAAGATTGTGCTGCAGTATACTTGAATCTCCGTGAAGAGAGCGAGATATCCACACCTCAACTTGAGTATATTTATATTTGTTTTTGTTTATTTTATTTCAGTTGTAATTTATATTATGGTATATTACACCAATATACTCGTTTGGTAGGATAGATAAGAGATAATTGAGTTCGAAATAATTTTAGGATGAGTTTTATTTTATATTTGATTGAAATAAAATCACAAAATAATTTTCTTCCAAGAATAATTGTTTTGAGATTATAATGTTATTTTTATCCCACATAAAGGATGAAACAAAAAATTTGATTCCCCCTCCCTTTTTTCCTTTTTCCTACCCTCAATTTTTTTCTTAAAAAAAATAAAAATAAAAATTCCAATATAACTTGCTCTTGACCGATCGACTCTTTATAATTTTTACTATATGGATTGTTTGATTGATGGAATGATTGAGGAAGATAATTTTGCAAATATTTCATAAAATTATATTATTCTATATTTGATATTAGGTATATTTCAATATAACTAAATTACTTATTTAATATATTGAAAAATAAAATAAATAATTTCATATAATATTTTAAAATAAAATATTTGTATTCATCTCATTCCACAAAGTTAAGAACTCATAAATCTCCATAAAAAGAAAACTTGTTATACCAATATCGAATTTATTAAACCAAAAACTCTTACTTTGTGTTCTAATATTTAATATCCAGGCAAAAATTATTATTTAAAAGACATTGTATACATAATATTAGAATCTGGATAAATATTAGTATTAATTAATTAAAGTAAATAAGAGCCGTCGAGAATTAGTTGGTGGTAGTTGGGGTGAGTGATTGGATTGCAGAAAACGCACACTGGGAAATGAGATATTAAAAGTCATATCTCATTTATAAAATTTATTTATTTTATTGTTTAAAAAATAAAATAAATTTAATATAATATTCTTCTCTCAACGAAACACACAGTTGTTACGAAATAGAGGATTTCTTTTTACATTTTTCTAAAATTTATTTTTGAGGGAATCTGAGAGGAATATTTTATAAGCTTTCTGCGTTATTTTAAATGTATAGTACAAGAATTATGTTACGGTTGCACGTGAACTTTGAAAAGTACTCTGCCGTGATTGATCTAATATAGGTGCTAGTTGGCATGCTTGGCGCTGTGGAGTCGCAAGCTGGAAGAAGGGGCGGTCACTTAATACTCATTATATTATATATATCAAAAATAATATAAGAAATATTTATTAAAAAGTTATTATTTATAAATAATGAAATTTTGATTTCATTTGCATAACCTCGAAATAAGAATTAAATTCATAATACAATCAATGTGAAACACTTATCAGCTATTTTGGAGATAAAATAAACAGGAGGAAAAACTAATTATATTTAACATAGTAAAAATTAATGTTCTAAAAAAATATAAATTTCATGACTTAATGTTGATTAATTAATCTTTTACGCTTTTAGTATAAAAACAAATTCTCATCCAATTTTTATCTGAATATTTCTGTTACTAAACGCCAAAATAAGGAATAAAAATATACAAGCACTTCGACTACTCCACCCTACCCGAACAGTAGATCTATGATTTGTTTTTTTTTTGGATTTCTCGAGGTATCTCAATTTGGCATGTCAAGGACTAATCTTCCGTAAATCTGAGCTCCATTTAAGAATTTATCGCTAGCCAATTGAATGTTATATGTATAAGACGGAAATCAAACTCACAACACCAATTTAAATGACCTAATAAACTGGTTAAGCTTGATTAGATTTATAATCTTTTAATTATGTTCCTTTCAGAAGGAGGTCCACAAAGAAAGAGACTTTACATCAAAAGTAATGATAATATGATAAATCAGAAATGTATTGAAACATACATAATTACTTTCATTCGTGCTATTTTATTTGACTAATATATTTTTTATTAACTCTTTAATCTTCATCTATTTATGTGTCTTTTAATTATAAAATAATTAATAGTAATAATAAAATTTAAAAAATAACTAATTCTTTTATCATTTGAACTATAAATTCTTTAAAATAAATATTTTTAATATACGTAAATTTAAAAAAATGAAAAAAGAAACTCAGGCTACAAATTTAAATTTTCTCGAACTTAAAAAAAACAAGTTAGACTCACACAGAAAACATGGAATATGTAAGTGACGTATACCAACAACTCTGGGAAAATGTCTGCTAAAATACTTTTTTCTTTTAATTTTGCGTTTGACATCTATATTAAAATTTAATTAATTCAAATTTATGCTTTACGAATTTATTCGGAGGAAATACTTTTTTTCATCCTTTAAGACTTACTTAAAAAAAATAATTACATTCTTTGATGATATTAAAATATTCATTAATATTAGGTAAAGGTGTCGGAATTTGATAATGTTTTATATGGTTGTTCCACATGTCAAATATGTTATGTGCCACTGCCAAACCCACAACAGCCAGTTAGAGGAGCCCTTGTTGACTTCAATCAGTCCAGATGGGCTGCTATAACTACAACATTATTCGCATTTCATGATAATTGTTTTATATTTAATTCTTGCAATTATTAAAGTTTTCCGTTAGCCAAGATTCTCTTGTACAGAATTTATTTTTTATAAATTATAATCATGTCTCTGTACGCAACAATATTTATAATTTGAATATGCTTTAGTGTCATGGTTTTTTAGGTCAAATGATATGTGTTTTGATTAATATTTTAATATTATTTTTTTATTATATTAATGTTATTTTTGAGTACCTAAATTTTTATTTTTAAAATATCAAATTAATATAATCTAATTTAACTTTAAAAATGAGTTAAATTGACTCTTGAAAAAGCGAAATATCACAATTAAAAAGAAATGAGGGGAGTATAAAAGTCCCACTTGAAGAATCTCCACTAACTTAAGTAAATTTGACGGATAAATATATGTGAGTCATATATTTAGGAATCGTTTGATGTATGGTAAGATGAAATATCACCTAACTAAATTTGAGAAAAAAATTATATATTTAATTAATTAACGATATAAATTTATCCCATCATAAAAATAAAACGTAATATTCCATCTCATCTTATCTAATTTGAAATTATTTATCCCATTTTATATATATCTTTTTAGATTATCTTGACGCGTATGAGTAAAAATAAATTTCTTTTGACTTATACAAGTACAGAGGAAAAAAGGTGTAAATAACACCACAACTTATTAATGGTACAGTTATATTAACACAAGTAATACTACTTGAGTGGAGAAAAATCAAGAAGTCCCAAGTCAAACAAATGAAAGGATATTTTGCAACAAATAAAAAGTAATTGCCATAAAATATAGCATAAAAAAACATTTCTTTCTGATTGCACAACATTTTCACCTAGGAACTCCCAAAAAAAGTAGCAAGAAAAAGGTTCTTTTAAAGGTCCCAACTCCCAAGTGAAAGACACAAGAGGATGATTCAAAGTAACAAATTTCTTTCGTTTAAAAAAGAATAATGTATTTTTTATTTAAAAAAATATTTTTCTTTTTTTATAATATTTTAATTTTATTTTTTCACCCGACATGCTTAAAATCATAAAATTAAATTTTATTTTGATATATTTAACATAACTTTAATTTAATATGACAATATTAAAAATCGTCTTTGTTAATAAATAATTGAATATCTCTTATATTACCTACAAGTTTATTTTTATTTTTTATTATCTACAATTTGACCGTGATAAAATAACTATTTTTTTAATTTTTATAATAAGTAACAATTAAATAGTGTAGATGTAATATATCAATGTTGTACAAATAGTGTATAAATAATGTATGAATATTGTATAAATGATGTATAAATGCATAGATAATATATAAATAATCATGTAATGTATCGATATTTGATAAATAATTATGCAGTACATATATAGTATATCGATATTGTAAAAATAATTATATAGTATATATGTAATGTATTGATATTAATAAATCATATATCAATATTGTACAATGGTATGTAGACATGTATATATAATATATTGATTTTGAATAAATGTGTGTAATCATGCCTCGAATTATCTAAATAATTATGTAATATATCTATATTTATCTGACTACAACACATTCTCATCTTAACAATTTAAAAAAATAAACAAAAGAATAATAAAATAATATAAATATTTATTTTTTCACAAACAAGTGAAATAATTAGAAAATAAAAAAATAAAAAAGAGCAACAACAACAACATACCCCAGTGCCTCAAAAGGCTCCCGCTCATTGCGGGGTGAGGGGGGATCGGATGTACGCAGCCCAACCCCTATGTTTAAAAAATAAAAAAGAGCAACAAAAAAAAAATCTAAACAACAAAAAAGTTTATTTTTAATAACGTTATTTAGCTATGGTTAAATAGCGATAAACCGTGATTAAATTATATCAAATATGATCCTTTTATTAGAATTGAAAAATTTTGTAAGTTAAAAAAATATTATGAGTTGTCAACTAGTATAACTTTTCCTTAATCTTTTGATACATATCTCTTTTTTACACACCCAATATCTTTTTTTCCTCACACAGTTCATTTTATGCCAATCTTTAATGTTATCAAAGGCAATTTATTATTATAGAAATGTAGCGATCGATATCTACTCATTTACAATTTCTTTGATGAAGATGAGAATTACGCATGGGGTGATGACGATGGTTAATCTTTAAAAATGTAGCTGAGTGATTGATAGTGGTGGAGAAATTTTACATATTAAATTATTCACATTTTGTTAAAGTTATTATTGAAGCTCAAAACTTCAAAATTTAAATTTTGGGCAAATAAGCTCCATTTGGAATGCGGTAGTGTTGCAAATGATCAGTGAACAGAGGAGCCTAAATATGATTGTTGGTGTAGTTTATGAGATATTTTTGGATAAATCTAATGCATGGATTTAAGAAAACAGTTCAAGTCCAATTCTTTTGCATATAATAATCTACATGAGTTTAAATATCTCTTATAATTGTATATAATATTGTATACCAAGCGTATACTATTCTACATCAAGTTTTTAAATGTTTACAAAACAACATTACCCCAATGCCTCAAAGGCTCCCGTCCACTGCGAGGTAAGGGGGGATCCGATGTACGCAGCCTGACCCCTATGTTTAAAACATAACGCGATTGTTTCCGGATGATCCATGATAAGCGTCGAAAGTTGCATTGACTAACTACTACTTCACAATTGAAAAATGCATATATTCTTGTATACCGGATACATAATACGGGTTGCATATTTGGACTAAAGATTTGCAATATAAGATTTGATTGATCTTTTTACAAAAGAGAAAAGACATAAAGTGACACATAAAGTTATCTCAGTTTTTTAAAAAGACACTTGGATGTTCTCCTACCCATTTTCTCCCCATGTTTGTATTCACGTAGATAGATGAGGTGCATGAATGAAAATTTTTTTCTTCAAAAAATGAACTAAAAGAATACTACATATCGATTCTTTCTCCAGTTGACTCCAAGTGAGACCGTCGTACAGAAAAACGTATGCTGATATTTTGATTTTGGGCTACATTAATTAATTAAAAAGGCGAGTTTGCATCACACACTTATAAAAATTCTTGAGTTGATAAGAAAGTGAATCAAAATAATCGCGGTACAAAAGTATTTAAGCTAATAGGACATCCGCATAATTAAAGTATCTTTCTTAAAATTTGAGACAACTTTAAGTGTTACGTTATGTCTTTTCTCTTTTACAAAATAAATCACTTACTTGTGACATTCCTATTCTAAATTCAAACTCTTGATATATATATATATATATTATACTAATTCTTTTCATCCTTACTATTCTGAATGAATACCAGACATTCCTATGTTTTGAATATTGATTAATATTTTTGAGGAAAATTTCGGAGCATCTTTAAATTTCACTCATTTATTAGTTTATTATTGACAGTTTTAAAAACATTCTTCAATTTGATTGATTGAATTTAAATACAACTCTAAATCTTATAATACGAATAAAATATATCTTAAATTTTCACAAAAATTTAGAAATACTTTGAACACTTTTTTCAAATTTTTATTAAAATTCTCATGTTCATACTAAATTTGAGATATATTACATAATAAATTAGAAGTGTATTTATATTTAATTGATCAACAATTTGAGAATAAAATTAATAATTTGTGATAAATTGTTTCCTCTCTAGGGTGCCGGCTTTCTCAAATTTTCCCGGGCGAAGATGGACACATCAATATGAGTGGAGAGTGGAGAAACCGAAACTTCATCTTGCTTCTCCATTGACAAAGCTCTTTTCTCCATAATAGTAGGTTAGTCATCTCTGTTCATTCTAATAAACCTCCATCTCGTTTCTTTATACAATCTTCTATCAACTTTCTGCTGTCTGTTTTCCTAGGGTTCTACACTTAAAAAAGGGGTAAATTTGGGTTGTAGTGATTCTTTTTCCAATGGGGATAACAACACCGTTGATAAATTTACATTAGTCTTAAGTCATCATTTGGATTTTGATTAGCACTTGAACTCTCACAAGCTTGTTTACTTTTATTACAAGTGTAACCAAAAAAAAAGAAAAGGAGAAAGCAAAAGTGACTTCTTCGGTTTCTAAGTTTTGTGTTTGTACAGTTGAGTTAAATTAAATTTTTTGTGTAATTTAGATTTTCAATCTTTTCTAAGTTTTAACTCATATTAGCAAATAATTGCATAATCTGGTGGTCAATGCGGTGGGTTGAGCTATATGAGGTCTTGGGTTTAATCTCCAGTAGAGATAAAGCATTAGGTGATTTCTTGTCATCTGTTCTAGCATTGGCAGACGTAGTCATGTCGTATCTATTGTCGGTGGTTGGCTAGGCTCCACGATAATAAAAGAATATTATCAAATAGTTCCGCCGTGGTAACCTTTGCAAAATGATAGTTGATATCAAGATGTATAAAGAAGAGTTGTGGTAGGCTGATAAGATGTTGGCCTAACTCAAATCTAAAAACTAGCTCGCCCAGGACCATCTAGCCTTGTCTTACCCATGTAGGACTCTAACAACCTTGTCGCCCAACATCGAAAGTTATGAATTGGGATGAATTTGGCTCTAATACCATAATTTTAAAAAATAGATTTTGGGCCTAACTCAATCCCAAAAGCTAGCTCACGAGGAAAGATTGTCCATGACCAAATAAGGAGACTGAGAAGCCTTTGTCCACTGATATGAGACTCCACAACATAGGTTAAATAATTTACCAAAAATGAATCCTTTAAATGGAAGGATACATGGGATTCATTAGGCATAACTATTTGATATAATTGAAATGAGCTTATATAATTTAGGTGTAGCTTTGGAAAATGGTGATTGCTGGTGTTTAAATTGAGTAACAAGATTCGGAATGAGGTTATCCAAGAGAGAGTGGGAGTGGCCTCTGTGGCAGACCAGATGATAGAAGTGAGACTAAAATGGTTTGGGCATGTGCAGAGAAGACGTGTCGATGCTCTAATTAGTAGGTATGAGAGGTTGGGGTTTGGGGTTTTGCTAAGGGTAAGGGTAGAGCAAAAAACTATTGCGGAGAGGTGATTAGATAGAATATGACGTAGTTTCATGTTATGGAGGACATGACCTTAGATAGAAAAGAATGGAGGTCGTGTGTTAGACTAGAAGGTTAGTAGTGGTAGAATGTTATCTTGCCTTGTGACAGTTCAAGATTTGTCATAGGACTAATTATGTCATTATAGTTGTGTTCTTATTGCTTTTTGATTTTCTCATTACTTTGCTACTGATATTGTTTTTCTTGTAAAATTTACATTGCTCTTTGTTTTAGCCATCATGCTATATTTGTTTTTTTTCCTTTAACTTGGTGCTGATGCATTTGAGTTGGGGGTCTTTCAGAAATGGTCTCTCCACTGAGTATATTGTTGTTGTTTACTCAACTTGACTCTTGACAAAATTAGACTGTGTTCAATAATTTTTGAGGGATAGAGTAAACTGTAGAAGGAACCGATACAGGATGGTAAGCCACCCCTTTCAGACTGGTTTGCAGTACAATCTTTAACTTATAAATCATACAAAAGTAGTGTTTTATTGAGGAACTGATTTTGTTTTACATGAACTCTTCATCTTCTTAGACTACTCACCTAAAAATGGTTGAATACAAGTAGTGGTACTTCATATAGATTTTTTTTTATTAAAATAGACTTAAAAATTGACTGTGTCCATGTCAAATCCATTTGGATTCTGATACTCATATCATGCCACATTTCATGCAATATATTTGATCTTTGGATAAATCTGACAGCAAAACTGTCTGAAATAGAAGAAAGTTGAAGGAAAGAACTTCCAATTTGAGCAAATTTTGATACTGTACCTATATATGAAATGTGACATCTTATATGCTTCAACCTTCTAATTTGATTTATCTCAAGTGCAGTTTATGAACTTGAAATGACCAACGCAAAGCGGAAAACACTCCATGACTTTTTTCCTGGATCTGGTATTCTTCTTCTCTTTACTCAATTTACTTCTATTCCACTGTCGTATTCCCACTCTCATAATGTGAGTGCTACACATTAACGTGTCATTTGGTGCACATAGTAGTTATATGAATAAATCCAAAACACTATTTTGGTGTGAATAAAACTGAAGTGATTATTAATTTTCAAAAGGAAAAAAACCTTGAAGTGATTAGTACTCACTGAAAAGTCTAGGAGTTATTATATGGTGAATGGTAATACATGGAATAGAATGTAGGGATTACTTACTTTAAGTTCATTTTTGTCTTTTAATACTTTATTAAGTACATTTTTGTCTTTAAATACTTTATCTTTCTACTGCGAACACAAGTTTATTTTCACATTCTATTTTGTATAATTAATGCATCAAATCCTGCATAACTTAATGCAATTATTATTCAATATCCGTCTGCCTTTACATTAGTTATGCCACAGATGTTTTTCTCTTATACTGCCAACCAAAAGCTGCATAATTTATTCAGAGATTAATTTCCTAAACTTCCACCAAAATACTATCATCTTATATGGAACATTATGATTGCATTATTTTTCATTATCTCTCCAACCAATAGCCTGTAAGGTAGTTCGTTATTTCGTTTTCCAGATGTATCAAGGAAGGGGAAAGGTCATGAATGTGGACCAAGTAATGCAAATCTCAGGGACAAGAGCAGTAATAATCTTGGGAAGGAGCATGCTATCTATGAAGAAGCAGCTTATCGTGCTATAGCGAAGTTTTTCTGTCAGTCCGGTACATCTCCAAAGTCACTAGAAGACATGTACTTCAAACATTTAAGTTTTTGTTTGAATCCTAAATTTCGTCCTTCATCTGCCATTCTCTCACGATACTTCAGGAAGAGAAAGCTAGAGTTAAAGAAATTTTGAGAAGCATGAATGGACGAGTTAGCCTCTCAGTTGAGAGGCTAAATTATAACAAATTCAATGCCTTTGGCTACTTGTCTACCTCAGATTTTGGAGGATCTTTTTCTGATTTCATTTGCTTAAAAGTTCATTTCATTGACGAAGACTGGAAGCTTAGAAGTTGGGTTGTTAGTTTTAGGTCTCTTGATGCGTATGATGATTATGTTGGCGAGACGATTCAGTGTCTTTCAGATTTTGGTATTGAAGATAAAATATGTGCTGTCACTGTGCACAGCTATCTGGACTTTGATGAGATTGTCGATGTCATTAAAAGTAAACTCCTTGAAAAGAAAAGACTCCAGCTAGATGGACAATTTTTCGTATACCTTGTTGTGCAGACATTTTTAGTTCAATGGTGAAAAAAGCATTTACCATGATAGAGGATATAATCAGTGACATTCGTCTCATGGTATGTTGGGGCAAATCACTACCTGTGTGGAATGAGACATTTCATAAACTACAGGAAGCATTGGAGTTAGAGGCTAAAGGTGAATACTTGAAAGAAAATGATTATAAAGATTATGATATATCTTCTCACCAAGAGTGGGAGAAAGTTAAGGGAGTCTGTAAACTTGTACAACATGTCTATACTGCAGCAGAAGTGTTATTTATTGAAAAAAGACCCAGTGCAGGCCTCTACTTTCACAATCTTAATAAGCTTCGATTTTATCTGATGAAAGATTCCGTGAGTTCAGATGAGTTTGCTAGAAATTTAGCCAATATTATGCTGAAAAAGTTTAGCAAGTATTGGACTAATATGTATTTGGGATTGGCTCTAGCTACTATTGTGGATCCACGTTACAAACTGAAGTACTTAGAGTTCTGTTTCTTGAAGTATGAAGGTAATCATCATTCACCGCTATCATCTATTTTGGAGGCCATCCAAAGGCTTCTCGATGACTATGTGGTGCACGGGTCCTCAATGGAGTATCCTTTGAGTGATTTAGGTTCTGACGATTCTGATATAGGTGAAGATCTCGCTTCTGATGAAACTCTTGATGATCCTAGTTTTGGATTGGACTGTTTGGATGAGTTTAGCAATGTCATCCAAACAACTAGTCAGACACCAAAGTCAGAACTTCATTGCTATCTGGAAGAAACTATTGTGCCATGGACCAAGAACTTTGATGTGTTGAGTTGGTGGAAAGCTGCAAGTCCGCGATATCCTGTCCTATCAAAGTTAGCTCATGATCTTTTGTCAATACAATTGTCTCTTGTTACAGGCTATGGTGCTTATTACACTGATTTACGTCCACCTTATAGAGATATGACATCCGTGGAGTCAGATTTAGCTAATGCCTTGATGTCTACTAAAAGCTGGTTTGATAAACAGCGTCGCAATGCGGTAATCACTGATTCTTCTGTTCTGCGACATTCATTTATTTCATTATTTAATTCTTGTTAATTGAGTGCTGGAAGTGGAACAAACGACTTAATTATAAAGTTGATATATCGAACCTATTCTCTTTTATCCTACATGGAGACTTTTAGCTCACTTTAAAATGTGGGTTTTCTTCCTTAAGCTGTTGTCCAAGTGAGTGGATTGAGGTTAGAACTTTCTGTAGTTACTAGTAGGACCATTATGGTATATATCATATATTTTGTAGATGAAAAAGAACGAAACCATTTTCTCAAATTGCAACAAGCAATAGATGAAAGAGAGAATGTGATAGCTTAGCACTTCTTGGTACACATGTTGAAGATCCCACTTGGTTCTTGTTATTGTACAGGAAAAGGGGGTTGGTGATCAATGTGAATCCCTTTGAGTGTCTCTCTCTCTTTCTTCAGAATTGACTGATGATGTTCATCTTGTTATTGAACTAGTAATGCACTATGTCATTGTGAACTCAGATCTCTCGTCTGCTTCTTTTTCGACACAAAAAGGGAAAAACAGATGTTGATAACCATGCCCAATGAGCTCCGCACCTGCTTGTGGTCTACAGTCCCCAGTCCCCTTGTGGGGAAAATTAACTCCAAAGCAAAATGGATGAGCAAAAGACAAGAAGTATGATTGAATAAAAGTCAATACGAGCCAGAGAATTAGATCCGAATGTTCATATCAATCATGTGTCTAAGGTCCTTTCTGTGTTTTCTGTAGTTATAGAGTAGTTCCTTTTGGTAGGTCTAACAATTTTTTACAGTTGGATTAATGAGTTGACCCTTTATGGAGACAACGGGTGTATAGGGTAAAGTCATGACCCAAAACCAGGGACGAGATGACACCTATCACCCCACTGATAGGTAACCAACCCTTTCATAAAACACATGACGAATAATAACATACACGGAAGTAAAACTTGAAATAGAATAAGTCTTAAGACAACCTTTTTTTTAATTAAAAAAGCATAACTAAAAACAGAAAGTAATACAAAATCTCCCAACATCTAGTGTTACAAGTACAAGCCTCTATGAATCTCAACGTACAACATGAACTCAACAATATCTGGAAATGGAATGATGTCATCAAAAAGTTAGATAGAAGAGACCTAGGGAGTGCAGATCAGCCAAGCAGTTACCTCTAAATCTCAAAGTACTCAACTGCCGCGAGGATCACCTGCCACTTGGCTGGGAACCTGCACAACAAAGGTGTAGAAAGAAGCAAGGGTGAGGACGGAAATTCACATATACTTGGTACCATTGTCGATTGGCCTTATTACGAATCAATGGTGAGGGTCGGTCCTATACTGCTATGTTCGATACTAAATCACATGATGAAATACAAACCCAGAGTAGCAACTAATCTCAATAACAGTACATATCAGATCTAGATAATCCGAAATGATAATCAAATCAAAGGGCAATAAAGCACTTTTGTAACCACTCAATCCCTTATTACACCAGATCCACACAATAAGAGAAATTGAATGATGTATAAATATGATGCATATGCCTCTGTGCCTGGCTAGAAACCAATATACACTGGCTTTCGTAGTGTGGATAGTCAAGACCCATGGGACATGTGAGGTCCATATATTCACCCCTGTACCAGAAAATCCTATGCTGGGACATGCCCTAGGTGAAAACATCTTGTATCAAACAACCCACGGGGAAAATTCCCTGGGTGAAAACATCGTATAGAGGAAGATATCCTGGATTACGTTTACCTCGATATGTCCTTTCACTTTCTCAATGTCCATGTGCATGAGATGTGATGTCAGTAGTGGTGGCAAAATTAAGCTCAACCCGTTGAAGTTTGGGCGGGTTAATAACCACCCCTCCCCCCAAATTATTAGCTCTACCCAACCCATTTAAAATTGGGTTGATATGCAACCCGAGTTAATTCGATAGAGATCTTGTTAAAATATTTTCAAAACATTTTCTTTCAATTTGATATATTTTATGTAGCCATAATAAAGAAAAATATAATTTAATTAAGTACCAAAATATTGAAAAAAAATAAATAAAACTTAGTAAAACTTGGATCGGGTTGGGTCTTGACCTGCTCTAACCTGGTACTCAACCCGTTTTGAACCCATTTTGACCCAAGCATTGGTGTCTTGACCCATTATAACCCGTTCAAATTTGACCCAACCCAATCAATTGTCACCCCTAGATGTCAAACACAATAAATCCTATATCAGATTCAATCTTCAGCACAGGCAATCATAAACAAGTCGAGGATAACCAACAATGAAAGTAGGACAGTGAAAGAATAATCAAATAAGCATTTTATATGCAACCTTTCAATGCCAATGATTTGATGATTATAAGTGAGAAACACAAGTGTTTCACCAATTCTACAGCTAGAAATCAAGCTCACATTGTCATATAATTTAACCAATTAAAAAGAAAGTCTCCAATTACCCATATTATGGCACCGCTGCTTCCATAAATGTTTGTCATCTCTTTTATACGGGATTCCCAACACCCATTGCCCTTTTATATAGTCAGCAATACACTAACAATTCTGAAAGATTCAAAAAAGTCTCAACCTGCCTTAAACAAAGCCTGAAAATTCAAATTATGGCCTTGTCCTTCCTCAAAGACTTAGAACAGTCTCAATCTTGTCAAATATGCAATCTAGATAAGCAAATCAGTCTACGACACCCAGATCACTATAATTTTGTTGTGGACCCAAAAAGTCAACCCTGAGTCCCCAAGGGCAAAACAGGAATTCTTTTGAAACAAGAGTACCCACAAGGTAAGGAACTCAAATCTAAAATTTCATCGCAAATGGTGTTCAATTCAACCTTTAAATCATTAAAATATGATTTCAAAGCCTCCATTTTTCCCAATTTAAAACACTGATCTAAAGGAGAAATTGATAATAAATTCTTGTTTTAGAATCATACTCAACGAAGAAATCTTGAAAAGGTGACTTTATTCTACACGAACGCGATCACAAGGCTGACCCATTGTGATTGTGACACCCGCTTTTGAACCACTTGACCCTTCATGAATGCGATGAGAGGCTCGCGAATGCAAACAAGGATTTTGCATGCACCATATGTTAGCAAAATCAGCCTCCAATCGCTGAATGATCCTCAGGATTTGTTCTGAACCCCTTAAAAACAAACCAAACATTTAACTTGACTAAAAATCACATTAGCTGTTGGAATCATCAAATCACCAATCCAAGGTTGTCTTGACCGAGGTCAACTCTAAGTTTCTGAATTTCCAAAATTCCAACCAATGATCAGAATGCTATGGGACCGAACCACCAAGCCAACCAACTCAAAAATTGACTTTCGTACTTCCATTCGAAGCTCGTTTCTTCAAATGTTAACTTTGGTCAAACTTTTCAACTTTCCATTCTTCCAAACTAGAAAACTCTTTTAAAACCCATTCAATCGCCTTGGGAACCACACTACCCATCCCTCTCAGACCCTAAGTCCGGACTTGATTTACGGGAAGAGGTAAAATAGGGAAAATATGCAAAATGATCCTAATCAATCCTTCAACTCGTTATAGACTAATCATTATGGGCTTGTTTGGTAGAGTGTATTAGAAAAAACATGCAAGCATTAATTTTGTGTATTAGTAGTTGCTTGGTACACTTTTTTGGGTGATGTATAATTAATGCAAGCATTAGTTATAAACTTTATTGTGTATTGAGGATTGTATTGCTAATACATGGTATTAGTAATGTAATGTGATTTAATGCATGCATTAGCATGTCAAACACTCAATTGTCCCTCAAAATCTTTTTTTACATTTTTTTTCCCACCATATTTGTGGAGGCTATCTTTGTAAACTATTTAAAAGTAATGATGCAATGCGTTCTATTTCTAATACACCAGACTAAACAATGCATAAAAATATCTCTATATAATTAGTGCAAGCATAACTAGTACAAGCATTATTAATATACTCTCTTTAGTATTATTATACACCCTTCCAAACGACCCGTAATAAGTGACGTCAATGAGACTTGTAATGGCAAAAACAATGTTGGTACGTCTGTGGTGTGCATGCAAGGGTCTTTGAAATGGTGGTTTAGGATGTTGTTCGTGTTCATGTTCCTTGTGCTAGACAGGGTCAGGATGGTCGCTTGAACGTGAGCTTCAATCTTCCCAGTTGGGTCATGTTCTTTTCCATACCTCGGCCAGATTTGGTAACCCATATATCAAGTTATGGAACTACATCTCGTAATATTCTTTCTTGTTAGTAGGCCGAATTAAGTGCCAAACTTGTCGGGTTTGAAGGTTTGAAGTTGTACATATTTTGGTTATTTGAACTGGTCAAGGATGTGTGTTAACCCCTTTATATCTTCCTCTCATTCAGGCTTAGTGGCTTACAGTTCAGTTTTAAGCTGCATCAATCATCCTTTCATTTGATACAGAAAATAAGCAAATCTAAATTTACATAGCCATAGTCAATATGCACTAAGTTTGAGGATGCTGACTAACTTTACTTGTTAGGTGACTGGAAGTGCGTGAAAGAACTCTTCGGCTAGAGGCCCAAAGTATCCAATAAGTTATCCAGAGTGGGGTGGCCTTGCCAACTTTATCGTTGAGCTGCTGGCTGCACATGCCATCACCTAAGAACAGCCAAAGAGACAATAATTCATTGGCTAAAATAGACTTAAAAGTGAAAAAGTTCTTAATAGTTGTTCAGTAGATAATCTGGCTATCATGTTACACAAATTGCTGAAATACCATGTGGGTGTGGACGAGTCAGTGTCAAGCGTGGGTGATGCCCTTCTGCCTTACTGCTTCACATCGAAGGCAGAAGTTGATTGCATGTTGCAGGGGTAGCCGGAGTTGGATGCTCCTTTTTGCCAGCTAGTTGTTTACAACATTTATTCACACTTGAGGAGGAAGAAGAGGATTTTTGTGACAAGTGAGGAGGGACGGCTATCCACCTGTGGTACTTAGATTTGTTCCATCATTTCAGAAATCTCTTCCGTGTATATTCTTAGCCCGGTAGAGAGTATACAAATATTGTGAATGACAAGTTATCAAACTCGGTGTTGGTTGTAGACAGAGAGTTCTACAATAGAGCATGGTTTTTGCTGAATAAGTAACTGAACTGGTTCCATACCTAGCCATTCTTGTTCAGTTGATACAACATATAGCCTTAGATGGTTCAGAAACCTATTGCGGATTTGGAGTTGAGTCGGGAATGGCAAACTCTATCCTCAAAGACTAGTGTGGTTAGAGCAGAGAGTATTGTGATTTGTGCTTGGTGTTTATGGAGATTTGTTGGGAATCAGGCTGACTGTTTGTTTTTCTTGCATGTAAATTTTCATGCTGAAGGATTCACTTTCTGCTTTTCCTTTTCTTCTCCAGATGAGAATGTTTAATATCCAAAATTAAGCGCAAGTCAACTATAAATATTTAACATCCAAAATTAAAGCACAAAAACGTCCTCTTCCTTTTGCATTGGAAAAGAAGTCATCATGCTCAGTAGTTCCTTACAACATCAAATGAGGTGGTTTGTTGGAAATCCTTTTTATCTGCTGAATTTAACCTACTATTTTTCTGCTTTCATCAAGAACCACGAGACATTTTATAATTACCCCAAAACTGAGCATGGGCCATATTTAGTATTTCGAATAACCTTATTTATTATTCTTTATCAAAAAAAAGAAAAAACTTATTTATTATTATAGTGTCACAAAGCGTCCATCTCCTAGTCCTGATGTGCATTTTCTTTTCCCCCCACCAGCATCATAACGTTTAAACTTGTATTCAATTATCATAGCATCATTTGTCTAATTGTTGCACAATCTGCTGGTTGATAGTTATAACTGAAAGTCTGGCATTTGGTTTACTGGAATATGTGCCAAGGAAAGCCTTGACTTACAACTCCATGTTTGCATTTAGATTCCGTTCACATCTCTTTTTTTCCATTGTCGTGAATGTTGTACTGACTTGTCATGCAGATGAAAGCTGAGGTGTGGAGTGATTGATTTTGAGAGTAGCTTTTTGCTGTAAGTTAGAGATTCTAAGAAGCATCAGAATCACCAGAAACATTTGTGGATAATGGGATGTACATATACATATATACAAGTCTACTGTGATCCTGCCAGTTCTTGGCGAGTATTACTGTTGGCAGGATACTTTTCATCAAATGTTGAGGGTAGTGAATAGTATGAACTTATGTTCCTCTGGTTAATGTTGTTTTTCATGACTAAAAGCTGCTCACTCACTAGCTTTTTTGATTTATCAGAAGATTTACCCGAGCTGTTTATGCAGTTGCCTGTTTGTTGAAACAAGCATCGAGTTGAGTTGGTCCATTTTGCATCATGCACGAGGGTGGATTTATCTTTATAGGTATGGGTAGTATAAAATTATGTGATAAATATTAGACATGAATTCATAATCTTAAATACATAATGCTAAGGTTGAATTCATAGAGTTCAAATCTTTAATCCCCTGCCAAGCTTATAACTAAGGAGATGATAACTAATTACAGATTACTAAATTACTGCATCTCTCATCACCAGATGCTTTTTTCATCGTAATAAATTAAATCTATACTGTTTGATTTAAATTAGATAAAGCTTTTGACATCCTCTTCCAAAGGTGATATTTTATTCGAACCAATTGTAACTATAAATTATATTAAAAACAAATTATAGACAACTAGAAATGTATGAGTAACAAAAGAGTAAATAAAAGCACAATTTCGTCATTTATATGATGTAATGCTACCAAATTTCGTATATGGCACGATTAAAATTGTATAATTAGATAAGATCTAACAGCATCGTTTAGCGGGCGAAAAAGATAAATCTAAATAATTGAAAATTACGCGCAAAATCTGTTGGCCAAAAATTTACACCCTGCAAGCAAAACTGGCAGTGGCACATGTAAAACAGAAAGCGAGTTAACTTCTCATTTTGCTCTCAAAGGTCCCCCTTCTCCTTGCCCAACATCTCACAAGGTTCTGATTAAATCAAAATCTTCACAGCTGCTGCAATATCATGCAGCTCCTCCATAGAAACCTTTTTCCACACTCCATCAATCATCAAGTGACCTTTTGAACCTCCCAAAGGCACGCCGTTATGGCCATTTTCAACCTCCACATTCTCTGTACACTGACTATCCGCAGGCTCCTCTGTCTTCCTCATTTTCTTCATATTAGAATCGTCCAGGCATTCAATAGCAGAAGCAGCATCCCGCTTGCGTCCACATTTATTGGTTTCTGGGGTTTCATTGTCTGATGACTTTGCAACTTCTGTGGAATCATCAACAAAATCAAGAACTGGAAGACGACCAGTAGAACCAAATGCATGAGGCAGCATACCAATGGGGCATGGTTTCCATGTTTTCACAACTACCCATTGGTTCCCAGTATCTGTTGTATTCATGCTATTGCTCTTTACAACCCGACCCCTAATTAGTTCAAGCTTCTGAGCAGCTTGACGAAGGGAATCTTCTTCTCTGGATAGCAGGAAGCATTCTGAACTATTGGTGGGAGGATCTGAGTGAATAATCTCTGAATCAAATACACCGAGTGAATAGAGCTTATTTAACTTATGGATGAAAGAGTTCTTTCCAATCATCTGAGCAATGAGAAGGGCGGATTTCATCAGCTGATTGTTGTCGTGAGAGGACAAGAACAAGCATTTGCGTAACAGTTCTTGTAGTGTTGCCTCTGGAAGACTCGGTTTTCTTGAAGAGTCTTGTCCATCAGCAGCAAGATCATTATGGTTAAGAGGCTTTAGTGTCTTCAGGTTAGCAACTATCTGTTCACACAGGTAAGATAATTGTCCAATCAAAAGAGTTTGGTTCGCATTTCCTGAGAGGGAATTTGCACCTGACAATGATCCATAAAAGAAATGAGTCAAATGATGAACAGGAAATTAAGCTAAAATCCATTCCACTACATGAAGCAAATGAAAATCGTAAAACTGAGAGAAATATCATAGCAGATATCACACATATACAGATGTGGATTAGAAAAAACAAAGCTAAGGATGAAAGACACGTAACAGAAAAACAGCAGGATTTGTAGGTGCTGAAAATTACAACTGTCACAAATTAATTAGTTGCTTACTAGAACAGGAATACTTGCTATCTGTGTGTTTCCAGTCTCCTATGGTACTAAGTGTATCTTCAACAGAGGCATTCATGATACTCCAACAATACCAAGCACAAGAAATCATGTAAGTGAAGGAAAGCTGTTGTTACATTGAATTTCTTTTGCCAGAATACATCACTTACCAAGCTCATGATTTGTGGCTTCCATGGTCTCAATCTTGTCTAGGGTCGCCCTAAGAAGAGTTGGAAGCAAATCCGGTTCTCTATTTGACAATTTCTTCAGGATTGGTTTCCAGTCATCATATGCATTATGCATGTCCACAGTTTCATGTAGTCTTGGGGCATTCTCCGAGTCCCCTGGCAAATTTGAGGAATCTACTGTCTGGAGCATAAGTTCCAAAAGCATAGATGCCACTTCTGAAGATGAGGTAGTATATAATCGAAGAATGGACTTCATAGCTCTAGTAATCTGTTTCTTAGAACCTGAGACAAATTGTTCTGGAAAAGCTCAGGACATTCAGTATTCCAGACATGTTGATACTAAAGAATTTTGGAACAGTGTCAAGACAACATATACCCTTCAAAAAGCAAAAATCCAGGATGAACCTCCCTCATGAATTAAGAAATCATACACGACTTCACAGAAAGTAACTCTATATCTTAATTGCTATGTCAATGTCAGATTTAGACTCCAGACGAATTATTTGGATATAACAGAACAGAAATGATGCTAACTTCAACAGTTTATGAAACCTTGGAAAAATCCCAAATGGCGGCAGCTGATGACCGGACAGCCCGGAAATTTGCCGTGCGAGGAAGAACACTTGTGAACCTCAAAGGATACACTAGTTCATCTCGCACTGTCTTTCATTGAACTAACATGCTAATGCTTTTTTTTTTTTAGTAAGTGAACCAACATGCTAATGCTATCGGTGCATAAATTTGACATCATTCCAGGGCTTTAATAGCCACAATAATTTAATGCTCATTTTCAAGTAAATGGTTACAGGCCAAAAATGTGGATGTAGCAAATCACTGTCAAGTGCCAATACTTTCATGTGCAGAAGATTGTCAAAAGAAGCAAAGAAGTCCTAAAGTAAACTTCATAAAGTAGATGCAGCAACTCTGGAATGAACCATGGAGTTAACAGATCTGAGGCTGAATAGAATTACCAGAAGTTTTAGAATATGGTAGATTCCCAGAAATGAAAGGGAGAAACTTGTTTCTAGCACAAAGTTGCCCAAGTCTAATTAAAAGTTGTTTAAAAAGAATCAGAAAATAGTTAACGTATGATAGAGAAGAAAGCCAGAAAATTTGAGTTATTTATTTTTCCTGAATTGGCTAGAAAGAAAAATCAATCCCAGAAAAAGGTGGTATTGGATGTCATAATGTCAATAAATTTTGTACAGAAAATACTTTGACTCCCTTTCTTTATACTTGTTCTGCAATTATATCCTCTAGTTGTCATGTACTAATAACAGCATCACTCTCTTGAAGGGATGGGGATATTATGAAATGCAGCTTTCTCTTGATAAGCCTGCCATTAAATTACCTTCCAATCTATTCTTGAACCTCATACATTTACTTCTAGTGGCTAACATACTGCCAACTTTGATGACTTGATGTAATAGGCATGCTTTTTTTTTTTAAACTTAACACTAATTTACTTCTGGTGGTTGACATTCCTGTCAACTTTCATGACGTGACACTATAGACATGCATTTTGTCACTCAAAATGTTCCGAGACAACAGAAGATTAAGACTTACATAATAGTTACTATAATAACATGGTCTTTACCAGGGAAACTCTGTGCCCTAGTAGTCAATGAAGTGGGATGAAGATCATGAGGTCTCGTGTTAAAATCCCAACAGGGACAAAACACTAGGGGATTTCATGCCCACAGTTGAAGATCGCTTGTATAGACATCATGGTTAAATCCCACTTCATCAATCATCAGCGTCATCATCTGGTTCTGTAACCTATGAGAAAATCAATTCAAACAACTTCAATCGTGTGCAAGAGCGTCCAACAGCGTCTATGACTTCTTATGTACACAATACAGTCACGTCATGATCTAAGTTCCATTTCCCACCGAGAGGTTATGACACTGGTAAGATGCCTATATTTCTCCTTGGGTTATGAAATAATTCACATTTGCTGAGGTTTACAAATTTATCATGGAACGTCTGATTACTTACCAGTTAGTCTCTATGTCCCATGGAAATATGGTGTATTTGAATCAAGGTGACAGAGGCGCAGTACAAGGGTAGGTCAACAAAGTAAGAAAATAGAAAGTGCATGGTACTTGGAAAAAGAAACTGACTTCAGGTAATAAATCGATGACCTAGTTTGGTATGATAAAACCCTGTATAGTAGAAGTTTAGGGTACATTTTGCACCACTTTAATTTATCCTGAAGTTGACCATTTTTAGCTTAATTAATTGATTTCCCTTGGTGCATTTTAATCGCATCTCTCATTCACAAAATACCAAAAAAGTTTTTTCTTTATTTGTTTGCATTTTGCGCGTTGAAGTATTAATACATTACTTACTCTTTAGTTAATTAGTCTTTAGCTTAATTAAGTTTAACAAAATTAGAGGATTAAAAGGGAGTTGGCTGATCTGATTTTTTAAAAAACAAAATTTGGGCCAATTCTTGACCCAAAAGTCAGCAGTACAAAAGGGCTTAACCAGGTCCGAGTCAATCTCAATAAAGAAGTAAAATCCCAGATGTCAGTCTCTTTTACACCAAAGACTGAGATTGAAGAGGCATTTGGGACACGAGTTCATTTCAAATTTTGTTGCAATTAAAAGAAAAGAATGGTAAAAAGTGACGGGTTTCAAATGACTTCAACACCAGCTGTCAAAAGAGATACTTGAAAGAATGAAGTGGGTTTTTAACCCAAATCTAAAGGAAATTAGACGTTAGTTAATTAAAGCAATAATCAACTGTGAAATCAGAAAGCACCGCTACCAATAAAACAATTTTCCATGAAAGTATATTTACCAATAATTAAGAGGGACTGATAGAACTTAAACACAATAGATGCTTGTTTGGGCATGGGAAATGATCCATAAATGCTTCAAAGGTACAAGATATAAATCCAACAGTGTTTAAAAGGCGCTGGGGTGAGACTCAAGGCAAACAGTAGTAAAAAGGCACAGGGTCGATAGTATCATGAGGCATAAGATCCATCAGTCTGGCATATGCTTAGGTGTTGGGTGAGTTTTTGTTTGCTAAACAAGTACTTAAATTAATACCAAAAGCATAAAATTCACCTTGTTATTAAATTTTCAGAAGTTAAAAAACTTAAAAAGCTAAATACTTTTTTATTGTCAACCCTAATTTTTATCCTTTGTCTTCGTCTTTCATAGGGTATAAGGGGGAAAATGATCAATGTGCAAGCTACAAAGCAAAAAAACTCATTATCCTTCATCACTTGCTCTAGTTTGATGCTTCTAATTTTAGGTTTCTTCTTCACGTTTCTTTTTGTACAAGTTAATTTATAAATTTCTACTCGATCTTTTTAAGTGTCTAGTTTATCCTTCGAGATGAGCAGTTTTGTTTTTTTCAGTCTATTGTTGATTAACGTTTTAAGATGAATCAGTTCTATGAATATTTTCACTTATTTTATATTTTCTTGAATTATTTTAATTTCATTTCTTCATAGAATTTTATTTTGCTATTTTTTCTTTCAAATTTCTTGGGGTTGCCTGTGTATCATGCTGAAAACATGATATAATTCAGGGGAGTCAAGAACTTTTTTCATCTTTCAAGCATTTTACTCAAAATACAAGTAGAGAACAAAGAAAAACCTTGACAAACAAAAGACATGAACTTAAAATACAAGTAGTGCCTATATCAACTGCAATTAGATTTCAAATCCAAGATCTTCTAGTTTTTCTGATGACCTTCAACATGCCTGCGTAAGCGACGCTTGTCCTGATCGACCTCCTAGACCCATGTACATGTCTCACAATGTGGTTGTGTGGTGCTCAACAAAGGCATGTACTCATGTGCAAAACTGCTCATAACTTGGTAAGTATGACAACCCTGAGCAGTGTAGGCGGACAAACCATGGACCTTCTCTTGAAGAGAGGAGAAAATTTGATCACATTCCTTCAACTGCACTCATAGGTGGTGACTATCTCTTTTGATGTTGCTGACAAGCCAATACTAACTCCTGTTGTTCTCGAAACCTCCCCCTCTCACACATAAATTGGGCCCTCTCCTACTTAAAACTAACCCAAATTCTTTAATTATCTTCTTGCAACTATTGTTGACAAGATGAGGTGACCTTTGCTCTCAAAATTGTTGCCAAGCTAAGTTGCACCTAGAGTAAGGCTAGCAACGGACCAGGTTTTCTCCGGTCCGATTCCTGAACCGGTCCACTCCGGTTCCGCTTGAACCGGTACTAAGGGTAACGGAACGGAAGAGGGTTTTTACCCAGTAGTTCCGTTAAAAACCAGTAAAACGGTCACCCTGCTGTTCTTTAATATATGTGAAAAAATAGATTGCACCAATCGGGAATCGAACCCAGGTCTGTATCGTGGCAGGGTACTCTTCTACCACTAGACCACTGGTGCTATTGTTATCAAGTTGATGTTAGTAATATACTAATATACTTATCTTAGAAACAATTAAGGGTGGCACCGGAGCAAACCGGACCGGTTTTACCGGTAACGGAACGGGAACCATTTCCGTTGAACCTTAAAGTTCCAGATTCGGGTCAACCGGTTTTTTAAGGGGTTTCCGGACCGTTCCCCTAGTTACCGGAACCTTATCAATTTTTTTTTTTAAAGTTTACTTTATATATTTTTTAAACTTTTCAAATTTCAACTTTGAAAATTTTAAATTTTATAAGTTAAGAAATTATAGAAGTTTATAACTTACACAAGTAGTCAAGTACAACTACATAAGTTTCTAATTTTTTTATTGTTAAGTTATTAATTTGCCTTGGTGATGGACGAGCTGACGCGATCTATCCAAGAAGAGGTACCTTGGTGTATGTTATTTGCAGACGACATAGTTATGATTGATGAATCCCGCACTAAAGTTAACGATAGATTGGAGGCTTGGAGACGCGCTTTGGAGTCTAAAGGTTTCAAATTGAGCAGGACCAAAACTGAGTACTTGCAGTGTAATTTCAGTAGTGGGAGGGT
>JAPFFP010000099.1:6425728-6436733 GCA_026153255.1 Solanum medicagineum
AATACTAAAAACTTTAAACTTTCAATATTTAAAAGAAAAATCATATATTTATTCAAAATTTCAAATAAATAAAATTGATTTAATGGAATACAACCATAGTGATTTAAAATTGATTTATCAAGTTAAAATTGATTTATTTTAAATCAAGTTGAAATTTGAAAAGTTCAAAAAATATATAAAGTAAACTTTTAAAAAAAATTGATAAGGTTACGGTAACTAGGGGACCGGTCCGAAGTCCGAAATCCTCTTAAAAAACGGTTGACCCGGTTCCGGAACTTAAGGGTTCAAACGGAAAACCGGTTCAGTTTGCTCCGGTCCGGTCCAGTGCCACCCTTAACCTAGAGCATATAAGGGCCAATTCAGCCTTTTTTACTCTTCAATTGCCCTAACTCGCTCCATCTCAAGTTAGGCTTGCCTAACTCTCTGCTTCACGATCTATTGCTTCCTTCATCACTCCTTCTGGCAGGAGTCTAAGAGGAGGGCGAGTTGATTATGAAACCATGTTCAATATCAACCGTCCACCTCATCTTTGTCACGGTCATCCACCATGTTGTGAAAATTTGAGAGCATACATCCACCCTAAACCTTAGAGATCCTAAGAGAGATGATAGTGTGGAACTCTACATATATCTTATATGTCTTTGACAAGGTATAAAATGACATTGGTCGAGTTGTCTCGTGACTCTAAGAGGCACGTAAGGTTGCAGACCCTGAAGTCCCATTAAGATGATAAATGGTCAAAAAGAAAACATGTATATCCCTCATTTGAGGGATACCAATGGTCGTTCCAAATAATTTAATCAGCGATTTGTTCGTTAAGGTGTTTTCTCTAGGTTCTACTTGTCCTCTTAAAAGTTATGATCATCGATTCTCTCCATATGACCCCTAATGTAATCAATATACAACTTTGAATTCTATAGCGAAAGATGAGGGTGCATATGCTCTATCATTCATATTTGCAACAAAATATTGCATCCCTCCAAATAATTAACACCATCAGTACATATTGTCATGACGTGATAAATATTTGTTAAAACCATTATAGGATGGTGATATTGACAACCTTTTATGACCGCGACCAAGCTAGCTCTTATTTTTCCTCCCATGTCCTGAGATTCTCCTTATATAGCTCCAATCCTCCTTTTTGAGCATATCTTTTATACACAAACTTTAAATGGACCCAAACTATTATATCGAGGCAATCCATCTTCATGTGGCTAATATGCATCAATTTCAAAAATCTACCTACTAATGTGCTTGGGCATCATGGGCTCTGTTTGATAAAGATTTTTACCCCATCCCATAAATGCTTCCATTTCCTCTAAGGTTAGTAAACTCAAAGTCTGTAAAGCGGAAGACATTATTCATTGGATTCCATAAAAGAACTAACGCTTCTATTATATTCCTTCCGTGGATTGACCCACATAAGACTCGCCATAAATCCCAAACATTTTGAATACTATTCCATTTCCATAAACTCCCACGGCTATAGAAGTAGCGAGACTTGATCTAAAACCATGAATCAAGTCTCACTTTGTTGATGATTTCATGTTTTTAGACAAGAGGTCAAGAGATGACGAGCCACCCAAATTCATGATTTTACATCAAGCCTCACTACTTCTATGGTTGTGGTGCGAGAATATTAGGGTATAGGGAAATAGAATAGTATTCAAATGATTGAGATTCATGATGAGTCTCATGTGGGTCAAGCCATGAAGGGATCTAGTAGAAGCACTAGTTCCTTTCTGGAATCCAATAATGTCTTCTACTATGCTGACTTTGACTTATCTCCACCTTAGAGGAAATCAGAGCATTTATGGGACGAGATAAAAAATCTTCACCAAACAGAGCCCATGATGCCAAAACACATTAGTGGAGGTGGTTTTTGGATGATGTACATCAGTCAAACAAAGATGGGTTGCCTGGACAATGGTTTGGGTCCATTTAGAGTTTTTGTATAATAGATATGGCCACAAGGAAGGATTCAAGCTATATAAGCAACAACCTAAGAATAGAGGAACCTTGGCACATGGGAGAAACACAGTTATGAAGTCTTTCTAAGAATTAAGATGTTCCTGCAAAAGGGAGGACAAATCAAAGCTAAATTGGTCACGGTCAACACGGATTTCCAAAAGGTGGCCAATATCACTATCATACTAATGGTTTTAGCAGATATTTAACGTGCCTCAACAATGTATATGGATAATGCTAATTATTTGGAGGGATGCAATATTTTATTGTAAATACTGATGATAGAGCATATACGCCCTCACCATTTCATTATAGAATTCAAAGTTGAGTGGAATGATTACATAGGATGTCATAAGGAAACCATCGCATATCATAACTTCGAAGAGGACATTGGAGCCTAGATAAAACAACTTAATGAACTAACTGATGATCAATTTGTGTGGAACTATCACGGGTATCCCTCAAATAAGGTAATGTACATGTTTTCTTTTTGACCCTTCTCATCTTAACACGCCTTCAGGGTATCCAACTTTCTTTCAGTAATGAGACAACTAGCAAACTCCAATCTATACCCCCGGTTGAAGACGTGCAAGGATTAATGTAGGAGTTCCACCCCATCATCCTCTTAGGATCTCCGAAATCTTTGAAGTTTGGGGCAGATATATGTTTCAAGTTTTCATAACATGGTGGATGATCGTGAGAATTGAGGTGAACCACTAATACTTAACGCTGTTTCATAATCAAACCCCCCCAAAGTCATGCCAGAAGAATTGATGAAGGAGGCAATAGACTAGGAATTCGAGGTTGAGATTAGAATAAGCCAAGCTTGGTTTAAGATGGAAAAGAACTATCAGTTCATTGTTTAGACTTTGACCGAACTTAGAGCTAGGGCAATGAAGAGCAATAGACAGAAAAAGCTGAATTGGCCCGTATAGAAGCTACGCTTTCGGGACAACTTAACCTTGCAATAGTTGTGAAAGTGGAGGTTATCGCATCTTGCCGGCAATAATTGCAAGAAGATAATCAGCGATATTTGGTTGGTTTTAAGAAGGGGAGGACCAATTTATGTGTGAGAGGTGGAGGTTATGAGAACACTGGAGTTAGCTTTGACTAGTCAGCAACACACAAGAGAGACAATCACCACCTATGAGCGACAATTAAAGGAATGGGATCAGATTTTACAGTCTCTTCGGGTGTAGGTCCACGGTCACCTAAACTACTCAAGGTTGTCAGAATTACCAAGCTATGAGCAGTTTCGCACACGAGTACCCACATCTATTGAGCACCTCACAACTACACATATACATGGGTCAACGGGGTCGGTCAAGACCAGCGCTGCATAAGCAGGCATGCCAAAGGTCATATGCAAAAACACAGGATCTTGGGATTAAATTAACTAAAATTAAGCTAAACAACGTCAACTTCAGGAGAAATTAAAATATTGCAAAAATTAGGCATTGACAGTACACCCCTATGTAGCTAAGAAAAGTTTATAAAATTCAGCTATCTATTTAAGAGAATCAACCACCTCAGCTTCTTAGCAAACATAATGTCTTACATTGTCTACCAGTAGTCTTTTGAAGTGAAAAGGACCAAAGCTCAAATCCCATAAATTTAAAGTTAACATGATTTATGGCAACTTAATTCTTTGAATTAGCTGCCATGATGCATCATGGCAGGGAAATTTTTTGCACCAAACATAATTTATTCGTCATAGCTACAGGTGCTTCAAGAACACTATAATGTAATAGAAATCAAGCAGATTTGTAATCAGATGCAAGAAAATTGATTAATGAGTAACATCAGTTGGCAAAACCACTAAAATGCACAGGAATAAGGAAACTCACTCACGTTTTCCCGAAGTATGTGAACTGTTAGTCTGCTTCACCTTCAAACAGAAAGCCATCTCAAGCAGTTTATGTTTAATTTCTTTCCTTAGGTTGGCAGTCGAATCCCTTCGAATTACATTCTTTTGAGGTTCCCAATAATATGATTTCAACCAGTCAAGTGCCTGAAATTTTATTATCATTTTAAAATATAATCCAGCTGAAACTTTCTATTTATCACTCTTATAGATGTGAGCATGACAAGATTAAGCATTTCATAACATCTTTTGAACAATGCACATCTTCCTTTCTTTAATTCGCAGCATGTGAACCAGACAACATTAGACCTATTCATGGACACCAGGAACACGCAATCCTCATCAAATTCACCTGTGAAAATTGATTTGAACTACATGATCAACCATATGGATTGGGCTTGAACAAAAAATGAGCCCATACAAAATAAGGGGGAAATTAAAATGGGATTTATAATTACTCAAGGACAAAAAATTACGAATTAGTCCCTTTGGTCACAGTCTGATTCTAAAGTTGATTGCATACTAGAACTAGTCTATTTCCTTCCTTTGATTTATTACTCCCTCGGTCCCATTTTATGTGGCAACATTTCCTTTTTGGTCCGTCCCAAAAAGAATGTCATCTTATTAGAATAAGAAACAATTTAACTTTAAAATTCTCTTTTTACCCTTAGTGAAATGATTTTCAACCGCACAAATATCTATAGATGATTTAGACCACAAGTTTCAAAAGTCTTCCTTCTTTTCTTAAACATTGTGCCTAGTTAAATGGTGCCACATAAAATGGGACGGAGGGATCGAGAGATTCTCATCGAGCTAAAATTTCATCAATGTTTAGTGTATGAAGGTTATATGCATATGATTAATAATTGGTAGCTAGAGGTCTCTCACTGATCCAAAAAGATTGTAGCATAATATCCTTAGATACTACAAAAACCACAACAACAACATACCCAGTAAAATCCCACAAGTGGGGTTTGGGGAGGGTAGAATGTACGCATACCTTACCACTACCATACAAGTAGAGAGGCTGTTTCCTGGAAAAACCACAACAACAACATACCCAGTGAAATCCCACAAAGTGGGGTCTGGGGAGGGGAGGGTACACACTGATCTTACCACTATCTTATGAAGATAGAGAGGCGACTAAAGAAACCACACCATTAAATGGAAATTAATTGGCACTATTCCAGAAGATCTCCACAATTCCTACCAGGGTTATGAAATCTGTTTATTCAGTACAGCGCAGGCTGAAAAGGGAGCACCAAGAATAGCACAAGCCTCACAGCTACATCTCTTTTTCTTTTCCGGATGGATGCCTTGTAGATACATCTATATACAGATTCCGGAAATCAATCATCTTTCGGTAACTATTGAATGAGAAAACTCTTCTGCTGAAGCAGATGATCTGCCACGTGCATGTTATCACCTGTCAGTGACATTTCTAGGCTTTCTTTCTAAGCAACTATAAATTTGTGCCTCCTCCAATTAGCTTTACCACAATAAATCTCAGTATTGATAACAGAAAATCCATTATGAATACAACCATTAATCTTTAAAAGGAATGGAACTTCAAGAGCAGTCACAGCTTCAAGTCTTCAACGGAAATTGAAATTTAAGAGAAGTACATATTAAGCAAAAAAATGATAAGAGCCTAAGGAAGACATCAACCTTGGTAGAGGCAAGACGGACCAACTGCAATGAAGGAAGATCACGATGAGAGCCCTCTACAAGGAAATATTAACCAATATTAAGAAATCAGCTTTTTCACGTTAGAATTCAGTTAGAAAATCACAAGTCGTAGCAAAACAAACATTGCCAGCTGATGCAAAGATTAAGAAACACATGGTACAAGTCCATCTCCAACTCCTCTCCATTTTACTCTCGATTCTCTATACTTAGAGAGTAAAATAGAGAGTACCCTCTCCAACCACCCTCTAAATTACTCTCTATTCTACAAATAGAGAGACGTGAATAGTAGTCCTCCAAATTTAGAGAACTACTATCCATACTCTCTATTTCACCTTTTGAGTATTTTAATATTATTTATGTCATATAAGACAATTGTTTTCTAATGTAATATAACATCTGATGATATATTATTGACAAGTGTACTACTTTCACCGTGAACTAATAATTTTTCAACTTTATTTTTTAAAAATTTTTCTCACTTTAGTTTAAAATTATTTATATTATATAGGACCATTAATTAAGTCTTTAATATTTGTAATTATTTACTAATGTAATATAACATCTAAAAAATATATTATTAACAAGTATACTACTTCCATCCCGAATAGATAGTTTTTCTAAAAAAAAATAACTTTTGTCACTTTAAATATGTAATTAAAAATTATACTTCCTCCGTCTAAAATATAATGACCTCCTTTCTTTTTTAGTCTATTTCAAAAAGAATGACCTCTTTCCTTTTTTGGCAACATTTTAGTTTCAGTTTTCCACGGGGCATGTTTAAGGCCACAAGATTAAAGGACATTTTGGTACATTTGACATTAACTTTAATTTAAAATCACAAAACTAAAAATCTCCTTTATTTTCTTAATCTCGTGCCAAGAAACCATGTCATTCTTTTTGAAACAAGAGAAAGGGGGGGGGGTGGTAATTATTGGGTTGGAGTTGGTTGTCTCCAAATACTCTCTATTCTCTATATTTGGAGAGTAAAATAGAGAGTGGATAGGAGATCACCTAAGCCTACAACAGATTCAGAACATAAAGTGACATCTTGATAGATATCTTCCTTTATTACCCGCTCACAAAGGCTGTAAAGAAATTTACTCTGGTCAATACTAATGTACAGCTGACTTACATTTACCAATCAACAACTATCAAATCAAAGTTGCAAATATGCATAGACACTCACCATGGCGAACATCAATCAGCATACGGGGAATGCCAATAGCATTTGCTGCCTCAGCTATTGAGATTTCTGCCTTCTTTCGGGTCTTCTCAACAACACCATTGACAAGCCTGGAAAAGTAGTTACCTTATTATGTTGATTTGCTTGCTAAAAACGCAAATGCATCCACATACAGCTACTATTATAAAGTTCCACCATTTAGTGTTCCACCACTCAACGGAAGTAACAATCTTAGTGTTCATCCAATTGTGTTTTCCTATTAATTCAAATAACGCTACCAAGGACGTTGGGAGAAGCATCGCATGCTTAAAACTATAGAAAGATCAGCAGCAACAAGGAGGCTGCAAAAAACATTGCTAATTGTGTCTTTTTAATACTCTATGGAATAAAAGAATAGAATATTTTCATAACTATGAAAACGATGTCACAGAAATAAAAGACTTTGTTTTTGTTTTTGAAAAAGATTCACATTTTCACTTATATCTTTTGGTATAAAGAGAGGATACTTTTTGTATTACGTAGTTTGCAAATTTAAGAGATGACGCAGCTGAGCCATACAGTTAATCTCGTCATACGATATCGTGACCATCTTGATGGCTGGCGCATACAAGTACAAAGAAAATAAAGTGTAAATACATTACAACCTACTGGTGGTGCAGTTATAGTAACACAATTATTACAACTTCAGTCGAAAAAAAAAGTCATTCTCATAAGTCATAAGTCATAAATGGAGGGAGATTTTGAAGGAAAGAAAACATAAGTAGTGACCTCATAATTGCCATACAATATAGCATTGAAAGCATTTCTTCTGACTGTAGAACATCTCCACCTAGGTCTTTCCTGCAAAAGAAAAGCATGAAAAAGTTCCACTTAAAGAAACCCAAGCGAAAAAACATAAAGGATAAATCAACATAGCAAATTAATAAGTAACTGAATACCCTTTTATCATCTACTAAAAAAAATTCAATAGAGGATCACCTGAAGAAAGGATCTTTCTGTTGAATTTCTACAATTGAAGCCGTAACATCCACTGGGACAGGAATGCATCCTCTGCTCCTCCAGGTAGATATCTAATATCCCAAAAAAACGTATTTAGTTCCATTTTGTCGGAAGGAGAAACAAAGGTTTTGTTTTGGAAGTTACCCTTTGAAGAGAAAAAGCAACAGATGGAGGAGAAGAAGAGAAAAGGGAATCTCGAATAGCATTCCATTCATCCCAGCTTATCCATGGCACCAATTTGAGACCTAGAGAGTTGCCTTCCACAGTTTCGTCAGCTGATGGTTCGATAAACCCTAAAAGAGACTCCATTGCAGAGTTTGGAATGGAACAGGGGTTTAAGATGCGGTAGATCTTCTTTTTATATATAAACAGTTTCCAGTCCTTAGGGGTGGTTTGGTTACCGGGAAAATTGAGGTAGAAAATATGCTAAAGTAGTCAACATGAATGAACACGTTCAATTCAATAAAAATAGATTTCTTTTTTTTCGATTCATTTTTTTCTTACGACATGATATTCAAATCTAGATTCACTCAAATCTAGATTCTTGTAATTATGATTCAAGTGAAGAAAAAGTAAGTCTATTTATTTCGAATTTTAAAACCAGTAGTTTTAGCGGTTGACTCGGTTCTTTCAAATTGTTTTTCGAGGTGTCATTTAAGTCATGAAATTAAAAAAGACGACAATTTTGATCACCAAGATCAAAATTATCTTTAATTAAGGATTAAGTGAGTTTAATTTAATTTAGAGAGTAAAATATATAATTTAAAACTTTAATAACTATTTGTTTGAATTCAAAAACTTATATAATCTTTATAATAAAATTAAAAAAAATAAAAAAATCTTTTCAAAATTACACCCCTTCAATTTCCCACCTTCAAAACCAAAATCCACATCAGAAAGAAAAGGATTTTTTTGCTTTTCTTCTTGAGGTTCTTTATCTTCACTTCGTTTTCTCCTTTCTTTCTTTCTTATTCACTCCCTTTGCCATTTTCGTCGTCGTCAACATATCCCAATTGTCACTGTCATCGTCATTAACTTCGTCCCTGACATCACGTCGTCAATCTCATCTTCTTTAAAGGTGAGGTTTTGTTAATTTTTTCACTGCTATAGTTATTATTTTTGTTGTACAAATGATTATTTAGGTTTAGTTATGTATTTTGCTCCAATTTCTACTTGGTGTTGTTTGAGTTGTTATTGTACTTTTTGAATAGAATTTCGGGTATGCGTGCTCTTGTTTTTATAGTTAATTTGAGAAAAATGGTTGATTGATTTTGGGTTTGGGTGTTGTTGGTGTTTTTTGATTTTTGTTATTGTAGTCATTGTGAGTTCTGAGAAAAATATTGGGTTGGTGGGTTGATTTTGGGTATGGATGTTGTTATTGTTATTTAATTTTTGCTGTTGCAGTCATTGCGAGCAAAATTTTGGGTTGGTTTGGTTGATTTTGAGTAGGGCTGTTGAAGTATTACAACAACAACGTAACTGGGTATGGGTGTTGTTTGTTGTTTGATTTTTGTTGTTGTAGTACTTTGTGGGAAAAATGTTGGTCGATTTTAAAGTATTGGCAACAACTGTTGAACTAACTAGAACAACTGCTTTGATTCTTTTTTTGTTTCATTTTGGTTGTTATGTTTTTATTGGTGTTGTTTGATTTGTTGGACTCTTTGAGAATACACTTTCGGATATGTGGGTGGTGTAGTTGTTTAGTTGTTGTTGTTGTTGTACTTTTTTGTGGAAAAAAAACACAAATTGTTCATGTTCAGAGATTCTTAAGCATAGATTTTTCTTGTGCATATTGAGAGTGATTATCAAACTAACAACAGATAATCTATATTTTATGACAGGACTATCTACTTTAATGGCACGTCGAAAACGAAAAAATTGCGAACCCGATGATGCTCTTAGTAAAGCTTCCAAAAGAAGGCTCGTTTTGTCGGAAGATGAACAAGAGGAAGATCAGTCACAGCAACAACTGGTATAGCTTAATGAAGAACTCAGCACAAGGAAAAGGGCAACATGTGCTAGAAATGAGCAACAGGTAGCAATGATTAGAGAGGAATAACAGTTGTGATGGAGGAGCAGCAAGCAACAGGTGCTATAGAGGAGCAACAACTAGCAGCATCTAAGGAGGAGCAGTAGTTGATGTGATGATGTTATTTGTTGTTAGGTTGGTTTGATGTTTATTTAATGTTTGGATAGTTTTTTATTTAATATTTGGATAATGGGTATTTTTAATATCTGGTTGATGAGTATTTTATTATTTTCTAGACTTTTTGGGGATGTTGATGATAGATAGTTATTTTATGAACATATGTATTTTCTTATTTTTCTGGCTCTTTTGGAATGTTGACGATGGATATTTTATGTTATATATAGAAATATTTCCTTTTAAAGAAATATCTATTGTGAAATGACATGAAAAATGAGCTACTTATTGGGAAGGTCTTAACATTTGCTCTGAAAATGACTCAGCAAGTCAGTCTCTTGCTGGGGCTATCCTCAAATATGTTGTGAAATAACACAACAAGTGACCTATTTGCTGGGTTAGTCACATTTGCTGTGAAAATGGTCAGCCTGTTGCTGAGGCTATCCTCATATATATTGTGAAATAACACAACAAATGACCTACTTGCTAGGACAGTCTTAACATTTGCTGTGAAAATGACTCTGCAAGCTAGCCTCTTGTTGGGGCTATCCTCATATATGTTGTGAAATGACAACAAGTGACCTACTTGCTGGGACAGTCTCAACATTTGTTGTGAAAATGACTCGGCAAGTCAGCCTATTGCTGGGGCTATCCTCATATATGTTGTGAAATGACACATCAAGTGACCTACTTGTCGAGATGGTCTTAATATTTGCTATGAAAATGACTCAGCAAGTCAGCCTCTTGCTGGGGCTATCCTCATATATGTTGTGAAATGACACAACAAATGACCTACTTGTTGGGACAGTCTCAACATTTGCCGTGAAAATGACTCAGCAAGTCAGCCTCTTGCTGGGGCTATCCTCATATATATTGTGAAATGACACAACAAGTGACCTACTTGCTGGGACAATCTTAACATTGTCACGACCCGAAATTCGGGCTTGATGACACTCGTCTTATCCCACCCAGACAAGTCAGCCTACAACCCAACTATAACATTAAAAATGTGAAATTATAATAAAAATGAAAGTTCAATTATGGACAATAAGTCAATTTAACGAAAATCCCCCAACCTAGTTGTCACGTGCACAAACTTCTAATGTATTACAATAGAATCGAAAGGAAACACAAGTATCAAATGATATTGTCTCTA
>JAPFFP010000099.1:6436833-6455660 GCA_026153255.1 Solanum medicagineum
GAAGTAATGCCATACCTCTCACAACACAGTTGAGAGAGCTTTTAGCCCGAGGATGTAGGCACCACTTGTCGAACCTCATAAATCATTCGTGTCCTCTTCTCTTTATTTTTCTCTACAAGCTTCATGCACGGTGGACTAAAATCTCCCTTCCAGCGCCTAACTTTTGCTTCATTAGAAACTAAACTCTTCATAACCTTTAGCATTATCTTTTAATTTCCAACATTTTAATGATGGACATATCTCTTGCTTCTAGTATTCAAGAATTAAATAATTTGGTAAAATTATTCTCAACCATGATATTTTTACACTAAGTATCAACAAGCCCTACACCAAGTTTGAGGATTATATTTCAACAAGTCCTTAGCAGTGTCTTTATTTATGTCTCCTAACTTTCTTCATTGATCTTCAAAGTCTTCATAATATGTGGCCCATGGACACTACCACATAAGTTTTTTGCCCTTCACGCTCCTTCACTTTTTACACCATTTAGCCTCAATATGCCTTACACTACCTATACTTAGCTTTAGGAAGCACAGTCTTCTTAACGTCAATTAACCCTATGAAATAAAGAACAACTGGCATCTTTATTAGTTTTAATTTGAAAATAAACAACAACATATTTTTTCAGCACATGGATGACAATTTGGATTTTCAATTAAATATAGTGAACAATATATAGAAAAAAGAACTTACTCTCTTGAAAAAAGAACTAAAAGCTTGAAAGAAAATATCTTCTTATGTATTATCCTAGTTATCAATTACTTAAGGACCTTTACTTTGATATGCATAAATCAAGTGCTATAAATAAGAGAAAAGACATAAGTTTACCTTTTGCATATCTGAGAAAAGTGTCACTCCATGTCCATCTTTATATTCAAAGAACACTTCAAAAGCTTCAAAGACCATTCCCTAAACCTGCTTGTTTCCTTACCTACCACGACCCATACAATAGGATAAAAATGATTCATACAGTCTTAACTAGAAGAAGCTAACAGTTGCCCCTTTTATTTTCTCTTCAGTAAAGTAACATCCAGTCTAATTAGTGGTCTCAAACCACTCTTCCATCTGCTGCATCACATGAGCTATAGTAAGTAAGCGTTCAAAGGAATCCTTTCTATCTTGTGAGTCTTTATTGCTTTGAAATAAATGTACATCCTCAAGAACTTTTTTCCCTGTTGACGATCTTCTTTTGATATGTTGATAACAATATCACTTCTCGAATTAGAAGTTCTAAGTTCTTGACCATATGCTTCAAGTTTATTCTAATCATCAAGAAAACTCCCCTCTACTTTTAAGAGCCAACCTCTTAAGACCTTAGATGTAGACGCATTCATATTAAAAATAGTCTCCAACTCTCTCGCATGTCTTTTACCTTGAGTCTCTAGCTTTATTTTCTATGAGAATCTTGATTGTCTTGCTTCAAAGTTTGGAAAATCCTCACAATAAGAAATCCTAATAAGACCTTTTTATTGTTTAGAACTACAAGTTAGAGATTTTGATCTTTATTGGTAGAAATAATTAGAAGTAAATAAAAGGATGGGTCGGTAAATGGTAAATGGGTCAGGGTAAAAAACTCTCTCAAAAACCCTAAGCGGCTGTCACCGAAATTTGAAATGATTGTGTGGGAAAAGCTCCATTATGCAATTATTGGAAAACTCTCGTATGGATGTCCTGATATACATGAATTGAGGAGACTTACTCCAAAACAATGCGAGCTAATAGGGGAATGCATTATTGGTTTGTTGAGCAACAGACATGTGTTAATACGTGCATCCCGCTTGGAGGATTACGTGCATCTTTTGTCCAAACCGACCTTTGCATCACATCAAAATTGGACATATCCTATTAGAACTTTTAAGTGGGAACCTATGTTCAACCCAGCAGAGGAGACTACAATAGCGATTGCATGGATTTCTTTCCCGTCCCTCCTGCCCAATTTCTTTTGTGAAAAGGCTCTGTTTTCATTAGCAGGAGTTGTGGGAAAACCCTTACAGGTGGACATGGCAACGAAGGACGAAAATCGCCCTAACTATGCAATAGTTAAGGTAGAAGTTGACCTATTGGGAGAATTTCCAAAAAGAATAAAAATAGGTATCAAGAAGGAAGGAGGGGAGGTGCACGAAATATGGGAGCAGATAAAGTATGATTATCTGCCAAAATACTACCAAACATGCCATATCCAGGGACATGATGAAGATCAATGCTACGACAAACACCCAGATCCTTTCAAAAAATAAACTGATAGCAAGGAGAAGAAACCTAAAGAGAGAAAAGAGTGTGACAAGGAGACGAAACAAGGGTATAATCAAACACAAACTAAGGAAGAGGGGTTCATTGAGCCCTAAAAGAAGAAAGGGGGTGGAAAGCAATAACCCTAACAAGTTTGGCAAGCAAACACATCATCATCATCATCATCATCATACCCAGTAAAATCCCACAAGTGGGGTCTGGGGAGGATATAATGTATGCAGACCTTCCCACTACCTCATAAAGGTAGAGAAGCTGTTTTCTGAAACTCTCATCTCAAAACCCATAAGTAGAGAAGAAACTAGATATGTCACAGGACAAGGAAAGAGAAAAGAAGAAAGAAAGGGTGAAAGAAAGAACGAAAGAAAGAAAAGGGGACGGGAAGGGAGGGGAAGGCTACTAATAAAGAATATCATCTAGCAGTATGTAATAATAATACTAATAATAAAAAACACTAAACACGACAAAAAAGGAAAGCATGTACCACCTAAACCTACCAACTAGCCTACCACCCTAATCCGTGACCTCCACTTCTTTCTGTCTAAAGCCATGTCCTCAGTGAGCTCAAGTTCTACCATATCTTGTTTAATCACCTCCCCCCATTACTTCTTTGGTCTACCTCTACCCCTCCGCATATCCCCCAAAGCCAACCTCTTGCACCTCCTAACCGGAGCATCCGTATTCCTCCTCTGCACATGACCAAACCATCTCAGCTCGCTTCCCTCATCTAATCGGCCATAGGGGCCACCTCTATCTTCTCCCGAATAGTCACGTTCCTAACCTTGTCGCTCCTGGTATGACCACACATCTATCTCAGCATCCTCATTTTTGTGACCTGCAACTTCTGAATATGTGCCTTCTTAATTGGCCAACACTCCGCCCCGTAAACAATGCAGGTCTAACCACTACTCTGTAAAATTTACCTTTGAGTCTATGAGGGATCTTCTTATCACACAGTACTCTAGAGGCAAGTCTCCATTTGGACCAAGCTACCCCAATACGATGTGTGACATCCTCGTCAATATCATCATTAACTCTGTATGATGGACCCCAGATACTTAAAGTTATCCCTCTTGGGGATAGGTTGAGTGGCAATCCTCACCTCCGAGTTTGCCGCAACCCTCCCACTACAAAAATTACACTGCAAGTACTCAGTTTTGGTCCTGCTCAATTTGAAACCTTTTAGACTCCAAAGCGCGTCTCCAAGCTCCAATCTATCCTTAACTTTAGTCCGGGACTCGTCAATCAGAACTATGTCATCTGCAAATAACATACACCAAGGTACATCTTCTTGAATAGATCGCATCAGCTCGTCCATCACCAAGGCAAATAGGAATGGGCTCAACACAGATCCTTGATAGAGTCCCATCTCAACAGGGAAGTAGTCGGAGTCTTCTCTCGCCGTTCTCACCCGAGTTTTGGCTCCATCGTACATGTCCTCAATCACCCTGATATATGCAAAAGGGATCTCTTTGACCTCTAGACACCTCCATAGGACATCCCTTGGGACTTTGTCATATGCCTTCTCGAGATCAATGAACACCATATGAAGGTCCTTCTTTCTATCCCAATACTTTTCCACTAACCTCCTAACCAGATGAATTACTTCCGTTGTCGATCGCCCCGGCATGAATCCAAACTGATTCTCCGAGAGGGAAACTACTTTACATGCCCTCATCTCCACTACTCTCTCCCATACCTTCATGGTGTGGCTTAACAACTTGATACCCCTGTAGTTGTTACAGTTTTGAACATCTCCCTTATTTTTGTACAGTGGAACCATTGTACTCCTCCTCCATTCATCTGGCATCTTGGCAGTCTTCATAAAAGCATTGAACAATCTAGTCAACCACTCAATGCCATCCTTGGCCATGTTCTTCCAAAACACGATCAGAATCTCATCAGGCCCGACCGCCCTCCCCCTTTTCATCCTACTAAAAGCCCGTTTTACCTCCTCCACTCTAACTCGCCTACAAAACCCATAATCACGATGCTTATCGGAGAGTGCCAACTCACCCAACTCAGTCTCTCTATCTCCTTTCTCATTTAAGAGTTTATGGAAGTAAGCTTGCCACCTTAATTTGATGGAAGTGTCATCCACCAACACCTTGCCCTCCTCATCCTTGATGCACTTCACTTGGTCCAAGTCACGAGCTTTCCTTTCTCTAACTTTAGCGATCCTATACAATTTCTTATCCCCGCCTTTGTCGCTTAGCTCCTCATACAGACGCTCAAACGCTGCTGACTTAGCATTTGTCACCGCCATCTTTGCTACTGACTTGGCCTTCTTATAGATAACCTTAAGCTGTCGCTTTTCCTCCTCATCCCTACACTCTATCCACTCTGTGTACGCGACCTTCTTATCTTTCACTTTTCCCTGAACTTCATCATTCCACCACCAGTTGCCCTGACGTCCACCAAAAGACCCTCTCGAAACCCCTAGAACCTCGGTAGCTACTTTTCTTATGCAACTAGCTGTTGTATCCCACATACTATTCACATTCCCTGCACTACCCCACGCATCTAAGTTTCTCAGCTTTTCCTCCATCACGTGAGAAAGGGCTGGAGTAAGACTTCCCCATCTAATCCTAAGTAGGGTAAACCTACCCCTCCTCTTTACTCTCTTGATCTCCACAACCATCACTAACAGCCTATGTTGGGTGGAAACACTTTCGCTCGGAATAACCTTGCAATTTTTACATAAACTTCGATCTCCCTTTCGGAGAAGGAGGTAATTTATCTGGGACTTAGCTACCGCACTCCGGAAGGTAATCAAATGGTTTTCCCTCTTTGGGAAACACGAGTTAGCAATCAACAACTCAAAGGCTTTGGCAAAATCCAAGAGAGATGTCCCCATCTCATTCCTCTCCCCAACCCCAAAGCCTCCATGAACATCTACAAACCCATTATCAGACGCCCCGATACGCCCATTAAAATCACCTCCAATGAAAATCTTTTCAGTCACCGGAAAGCCTCGCACAATCTCATCCAGATCCTCCCAAAAGATTCTTTTGGCCTCCCCTTCTCGGCCTACATGGGGCGCATAAGCACTAACCACGTTCACCACCTGTCTACCGACCACGAGTTTAATAAACATCATCCTATCATTAACCCTCCTAACCTCCACCACATAATCCCTAAGATGTTCGTCTACAAAGATACCTACACCGTATTTATTCCTAGAACCACCGGAGTACCACAACTTAAACCCATCCACGTCCCTAGCTTTGGTGCCTACCCATCTAGTCTCTTGGATACACGCTATATTAATATGTCTCCTTTTAAAACACTTTACTAATTCTATGGACTTCCCTGTTAGAGACCCTATATTCCACGATGCCATCCTTAAATTGGCTAACCCCGTGTCCCTCTTACCACCCTTACTCCTACCCCCTGGCCCCCACTGATGACATGACTCTAAACCACCATGAGATCCACGCGCCACTAAACTAAGCACTAAAAACTCTCCAAGCTACAAAGATCCCAACACAAACTATAGTCTCGCACTATACCACACTATATGGCAAAAAGCAGCAAAAATACAACAATATTATATACCAAGACACAGCAGTATACAACAGTAAGTAATAGAATACAGCATAAACAAAAATGTACAGCAGTAATAAACACTTTATAAGTCAGTACTGAGGAGAGATTGGAGGGATAGCACCTGGTCACCGGATCTGGCGTGTACTCCGACGACTCCGCGTTACCTGTGGACGGCAAAGTATTTTCTCCGTGAACAGCGACGGAACTGAAGATCTACGAATGCCGACAAGGAATTCCGGCGCCGATCTGCGGAGGTATGACGAAAATTATCGCTGCGACGATCTGTCGAAAACACTTTTTGACGACGTACCACCTACTGTCTGACGACGGCGAAACTGACGACAAACGATGACCTGACAATGACCTATACGAGGAGACGACGGCTGACTGACGACGACGACCTGACGACGACAACGAACTGGCGACAACGACCTGATGACGACGACCTGACGACAACGACGGCGACCTGACAGCAGCGTCCTAGACAACGACTACTGACGGACGACGACCCTAACTCAAAAGGAAATAATGGTCGAGTGAAGAGAGAGAAGAGAGAAAAGGAAAAAAGTAGAATTCTGATTTCTTAAATACAATATGCAAAAATATATAACTAATATATTAAATTATATAATATAAATACAAATATTAGTTATATATTTTTGCATATTGTATGTTGACGAAAATCGATAGAGATAATCAAATTTATTTACTTATTCATTTGTTAAAAATGTATATTATTTTATTAGCTCATCAAATAATTTAAAAAATGAGAACTAACGTAGTAATTTCTTTTAAACTTATCATAATTAATACCTGCTCATAACTAATAATCAAATGAGCCCTTACACTTTGTTTGGATGGTTGTTATTTATTGTTTCGTAATGTATTATATTATGTTATATCGTATTATATTGTACTAGTAGTATTGTTCTAACGACTACAATATTTTGAATAGATTGTATTGTCTCGATCATTATATAATGTCATACATTCATAATTTGGATGATAAATCTATAATAAATTATAGGGTACATAATAGATACCATAAAAAGATAGGGCAAATAATAGAGTAGAATTATTAAATAAATAAATTAAGTTAAAAATAAGAAAGAAGATATTAAAGTAATAATACTACCACACTAATTGGTCGTCATACAAAATGAATTATTTCATTATTATATAAAGATAGAATTAAATAATACGATACAATAAAATTTAAATAATGATCAAAATAACTATTATATTTTAACTAACAATACAATATAATGGAATAAAACAAGTATCCACCGTCCAAAATTAGCCCATACACACGACATTCGCCTGAGTACCATCGATAGTCCCTCTCGTCGTTCGCAGCTGCACTGTGAAATCAAGTAAGTCCTATTTTCCCTCTCTCTCTTTGTTCTTCCTTTTTTTGTTTTTAGCCAGAGTCCCCATCCCAAATCCATTGTGTATTCAATAATTTCACGAGCTCAGGTAAGCATTTTGAGGCTTTTGGAGTTGGGTTTATTTCCTTCTTGCTTATTGGTGATTCTTGGGCTGTGAACTATAATTCTCACCATTTCTGAGAGGTTAACACCGCTCCAAGGGGTAGGAAGAAGACTAGGTGAACTTAATGCACACCAAGTGTTCGATAAATTACCTGATAGGGAAACCAGCTAGTTGGTGAAGTCTGAGAAACTCAGTGTTAGTGGGAGATTCATAGGAACAAGTGGGGAGTAGTTTTGAAGGTCACCGGTCCACTCGAGCAGCTAGAACTTGTAACAACTGTGATTAGGTGTCGGAACTCAGAAGGGTAGGCATGTTTAAGCATCGCCATTTCACTGAACGAGTAATTCCCCGCATGACTGTCGAGTTTGTTTTCAAATGATGGACGAGCAATCATGAATGAATTAAGTTCAAGGATTTACTGCTAAACAATAATGTCAGTTCTTGATGGATTTCTCGAAACATCAAAATAGTCGTCCTATATATATGATTATAATAACATCTCTCATATTGTTTCAGAATCACATCAAGTTTGCTGCTGCTTATGGGCATAAGATGGCCAAGGATTCTAACACCAAAGCAGCTCTCACAAATAATACTGAGCCAGAAGAACCCTATAAAAGCGCTTCAAATTTTTGACGAAGTTAAATGCAAGTATCCAACTTATCGTCACAATGGTCCTGTTTATGGCACTATGATTAATATTTTAGGCAGATCAGGTAGAACAAATGAGATGAAGCGAATAATTAATCAGATGAAAGAGGACTCGTGTGAGTGTCATGGCTCAATATTTGCTAATGCCATTAGAAGCTATGCACAAGCTGGATTAACAAATGAAGCCATTTGTCTTTTTAAGTCTCTTCCGGAGTTCAATTGTATAGAATGGACAAGATCTTTGAATACTCTTTTGGAGATATTGGTAGAAGAATCTAAACTAGAACCTGTTTATAAGTTGATCCTTGAGAACTCTTGTGGATGGGAAGTGAAGTCTCGGGTGCGTTTCTTGAATTTGTTGATGAATTTTCTCTGTAGAATGAAACGCTCAGATCTTGCATTACATATTTTCCAAGAGATGAGTTACCAGAACTGCTATCCAAACAAAGAGAGTTACAGGATCTTGATGAGGGGTTTATGTGAAGAAAAGCGGCTCACTGAGGCTACTCATCTGCTGTACTCAATGTTCTGGAGGATATCTCAAAAGGGAAGTGGTGAAGATGTGGTTGTCTATCGAACTTTATTGGAAGCATTGTGTGATAATGAAGAAGGAGAGGAGGCCTTACAAATTCTTGGTAAGGTATTGCGAAAAGGACTAAAAGCTCCGAAAAGATGCTACAAGCAGATTGATTTTACTGAATGCCGGAATGGAACAGATACAGAAAATATGAAGGTTTTGATTAATGAAGCTTTGATAAAAGGCATAGTTCCCAGTTCAGATAGCTATAGAGCAATGGCTGTTGACTTCTATGCCGAAGGTAAGATTGATGAAGGTAATAAAGTGCTCAAGGAAATGCATGACAGAGGCTTCAAACCATCAGTGGCGATTTATGAAGCAAAGGTAGTTGCTTTTTTCAGGGATGGCCTGGTTGAGGAGGCAATTATGGTCATTGATTGTGAGATGGTGCAAAATAACTGTGTTCCCAATATTAGATTGTATAATGCAGTTATCAAAGGCCTATGCAATGTAAGAAAATCTACTTGTGCTGTTAAGTATTTGGAAAGGATGTCTGGGCAAGTAGGTTGCGTGCCAAACTATGAAACTTATGAAACTTTGGTAGATGGGCTATGTAAAGATGGTAAATATGTTGAAGCAAGCAAGCTGATGGAGCAAATGTCAATCAATTCCTTTTGGCCTAGAGTTGGAACTTTGAATTCTCTTATCCAAGGTCTTTGCCAAGTAGGTGATTTACACAGTGCAATTATGTGTTTGGAGGACATGATTTCTCTAGCCTTGATTCCAGATATTCATGCATGGCAGTCATTATTAGACGCAATCTGTTGTGAAAATTTGATGAATGAGTCTTGTTTCAAGACACTAGAGCAGCAGCTAGCACCTTATCATAGTCTATAACTACAACGGTATTGCTGGACTTCCCCCTTTTTCTTTTCTGGTAATAAACCTTTTCTGCTTAACTTTTCCAAACCTTCCTTTCTATTTTCCCTCTCTCTAACTCTGAATTCTAGTTATCCACCTTGATTCATTTGGTAATATAACCAAATGCTGATATGTTGACCTTAATGTCCGGTTTTTGTTTAGTTGATTCATGTTGTTGCTTATTCAAGTTGTACATCCACCAAAGAGGGATAAATAGCTAGCTAAGCTTATATATACAACATGCATGTTGTACTTTCAACAACCCAAATAAAATTAGAAGTTGAAGGAATTGCTTAATAATTTAAAATGTACGAGTTTATTCCTGGATGGACATAAATTAGAATTTACTACAAGGTTACTTTGAGGTAAGTGGAAAAGCAACTCAGTAACAAGCCAATTTCATTAGCTAACAATGAGGTTAGGAGAAAATAGATTTGCTAAAAGCGCATCCTATGCATAACTCCATCCAATAAAAGACCAATTCTGGTTTCACATAATTGTTCACAGGAACACTTCTAAATAGGAGATTGGTCGTGGGGTTAATGAAGGATAGAGAATTTAGATTTGAAATCTAGACGCAAGAACCCCTGGTGCATATACCGCTTGAAAGATATTGAACTGGCTTATGGTTTTAGCTTGAAGATTCCAAAGAAACAAGGTCAACCTCTGAATTGCTATATAGGTCTACAACAGGGATGTTAATTGTTGTTGTTGTAAGAATTAGTACTGCTGTATTCTTCAACATTGGGAATGTTGGCCACCATCAAAACCATATTACAAAGAAAATAGGCTCTAGTTTTACAAAGCTCCTATAAATTCTACAACTCCTCTATTTCCTCTGTACAATTATATTTACACCAAAAAAATTAAGTCACCAAACAATTCCAATTAAGTCGCTCATTTTAATAGCTATAAAATTATTTCTTTATATTTTGTACAGGTTTTCTTCATTTATGAAGTTGTCATACTTGTAAAGTTGGTATGTTGCACAGATACAACATCTCTTTGCTCTAGGGTTTCGATTTTCTTTTCATCTGAATCGGAGAGTTTCTGCAAACTTGCAGAGCTATGTATGGATCAAGAGGTGCAATGTTGGGGAGCGGGGTTTTCGGGCGGGTACAAGATCGGCTCAAAGAGACAAGAATGATGGAATCAAATCTCTACTCTGCAGTGAGCAGCAGCTCAAGTGGCTTATCAGCAGGCTTTTGACTATGATAACAGATCTCAGCCTTCTCCCCTGTTGTTCGTTTAAGCGGTCTTCCATTCGATTTTGCTGAAATTGACATTTACAAGTTCTTTGCTGGGCCTGGACATGGTGGGTATTTTTGTGGTCAACAAGGATGGTAGGTTCTCTGGAGAAGCATTTGTTGTCTTTGCTGGTCACATTCAAGTGCATTATGCTCTTCGGAGGATAGGCAGAACATGGGCAGGAGATATGTAGAGGTTTTCAAGCAAGACTATTACCAAGCTATGGCTGCTGAGATGAAGGAAGGAGGTAATGAATCTGACTACCGTGCTTCCCCTCCACCTCATCCAAAGAGGGGCCAGAACAAATATCAAATGGAGTACATAGAGATATTTGAAGATGCGTTGTCCCCCATACCATTGTAAAAAATCTGATATTCTCAAGTTTTTTACCTTACAGATGACAAAGATAAACATTACCTACCGCCGTGATGGAAAAGCAACTGGTGATGCTTATGTGGAATAATGCATGGGTTGAGGAGGCCAAGAAAGCTACGTGCAAGGACAATGTGGTGATTGAATCAAGGTACATGGAGCCTATATGCTTCATATCCTGATGAAGCAAGAGGAGCTGGGTCACGGTCATGGTCACGGCAATGATGGAGGAAAGTTTCTAGTATGGAATTTTTCATTTTGGGTTTAGTCATGTTAAAGACTTTCTCCACCTCGTTCCCACATTATGTTTTCTACAGAGTATATGAATTTGTTGAAGTTATGGACTATCTATCATGGACGTGGTATTGGCCAACTTAAAGAAAAAAATAGTTGGTATATTGCACATGTTTCCTTCATATATTTGGTTGACAAAACTTGCAACTTGTTCTTTTTCATGCCATTGGATCAGATCAAACCAAAATTGCAGAAAAGAATGCACAGTAACACAACTAAAACCAGACCAAAAACTGCACTTAAGAGTCTTAGACAACAACAATTCAGCAAAAAGTTAGACCAATATAATTCAGGGCCTGGGATCTGTGTTGAGCCCTTTTCTGTTTGCCTTGGTGATAGATGAGCTGACGTGGTCTATCCAGGAGGAGGTTCTATGGTGTATGCTATTTGCAGATGACATAGTACTGATTGATGAGACTCGGACTAAAATTAATGATAGATTGGTGGTTTGGAGACATGCTTTGAAATCCAAAGGGTTTAAATTGCGCAGACAAAAACAGAATACTTGGAGTGTAAATTCAGTGTTGTGAGGGATGAAGTAGACATTGATGTGAGGCTTGCCACTCAACCTATCCCCAAGGGAGAGAACTTTAAGTATCTTGCATCCATCATCCAGAGTAATGGCGATATCGACGATGATGTCACAAATCGTATTGGGGTAGCATGGACAAAATGGAGGCTTGCCTCTGGAGTATTGTGTGATATAAGGTAACCACCTAAACTCAAAGATAAGTTTTACAGAATGGTGATTAGACCATCTTTGTTATATGGGGTGGAGTGTCGGCCAAATAAAATAAACGCACATGTCCAGAAGATGCAGGTCGTTGAGATGAGGATGCTGAGATGTATGTGTGGTTATACCAGGAGTGATATTAGGAATGAGACTATTCGGGAGAAGCTAGAGGTGACCCTTGTGATTGATAAGATGAGGGAAGCGAGACTGCGATGGTTTGGACATGTGCAGAAAAGGAGTATCGATGCTCCTGGTAGGAGGTGCGAGAGGTTGAATTTGGGAGTTACACGGAGGAGTAGAGGTAGGCCGAAAAGTATTGGGGGGAGGTGATCAGACAGGATATGGCGAAATTGGATCTCATCGAGGACATGACCTTAGATAGAAAGGAGCGGAAATCGCGAATTAGAGTAGCAAGTTAATAGGGTAGTAGAATTAGGTGGATGTCTGGTCTTGGATATAGCAGGGTAGTAAGAATAGTCATGTTTGTATATCCTGTGTTATTATTATCCATCGTATATGTTGATTTTATCGTATTTATACACTATCATGTGCTCTTCGTTGTTAATCGTTCCTTCTAATACTCAAAAATTAAGGGTAATAGGATTCTCACATAGTTTGGATGTGTAATGTACAATTTCACCATAATAAAGGAGAATTCTTATGCCTAAGCTAAGTTTTTACATTCACAAATCTTTTTGCTTGTAAAAATATAGGATTCGTGTACGTGGATGTCCAAGTCTTTGTGGCAACGTGATATCAATCCTTTGTCATTTTGCTTACATGCCAAAATATTGTCTTTGATTAAATGAGCGTTATGATGTAGGGAGAAATTTCCACACCCTCTTTAGGATGTTTGAGAAACAAATGCTATTGTAGGATTGAGATGGTTGCGTTCAATTGTTCATCACTGTTTTCCCTCATCTCAAATTATAAAATAAAGAGATAAGTATTAATAACACCTTCGAACTTGTTACGAATTATTAATTTCGTCCCTAAACTATTGATAAGCTTAAAATATTCTCAACTTGGTGAACTAAGCTTAAATATACCTTCGAACTTGGCACGAATTATTAGTTTCGTCTCTAAACTATTGATAGGCTTAAAAACCACCACTCAACAAGTGACTACAATTTATTTAAAGTGCGTGAAAGGTTAAAAAAAGACCACATTAGCCTTAATTTTCTCTTTTTTAAAAAAAAATCCCTTCAATTTTTAATTTCAAACTACTAGAATACACTTCTTCTTCCCATTTAATCTTTCCGCCATTATTGTTGACCTCAAAGCAAGACCTAACTTTTTAAATTCTCATTTTTTAATTGCTTGATTCTTTTTTTTCCCTATTTTGTTTATAATTATTTTTATCAATGTGGAGTTGCAGCAACGTTAAAAAATTTATTGTCAGATAACATTCTCATAAGGAGATTTTGATATTGTAAAAATATGGCAACAAGTGAAGCTGTACAAAATTTCAAATTAAAATTTAATAAGTTACAGAAACATGAAGTTGATGAGTGTTTTTAAGTCTATCAACATTTTTTAGGACGAAAATGATAATTCGTGCTAAGTTCGAGGGTGTATTTAAGCTTAGTTCATCAAATTAAGGGGTCTTTTTAAGCCTATCAATAGTTTAGTAACGAAACTAATAATTCGCGCCAAGTTCGAGAGTGTATTTAAGCTTAGTTCACCAAGTTAACGGGTGTTTTTAAACCTATCAATAGTTTAAGGCCGAAACTAATAATTCGTGTCAAATTCGAGAGTGTTTTTAATACTTCTCCCTAAAATAAAAGTTGGCAAAGTTATGGCAAATAAATTTCTTGAAATTCGGTTTAGAGGTCTTGTGACTTTTCTTTCAATCTTAATGGAAATTTAGGGGTGATCCATCTAATCAAAAGATTATGAGTCTAGTTATAAACGCATTAAACTAGTGGCCAATAAAAAAATTTCACATTTAGAAAATTAAAGTTTTGGAAATAAATATGTTGAGGTGGATGTATGTGTACAACAGGAGAGATAGAATAAAAATTGAAGATAGTCAAAATAAGGTGGGAGTAGTCTCGATGGAGGACAAGAAATAGAAAACGAGGTTGAGATGATTTGGACATATAAAAATGATATGTATGAATGTGTGAAACAATACTGAAAAAACTATAAAAAAAGACCTGAAAAATAGGCCGCTAAAAAAAGACCTCATAAGGTTGATATCCATGTTATTAATTTTACTTTTTAAGAGAGAAACCTCACGAGGTCTTTTTGTTTTCAGAAAAGGGTTAAAAATATCTTTGTGAAAAGATTCAAATATACCCTATCCACCTATGGGTTAAAAATACCCTTCAATCTACCTTATTGGTCTATTTCAACCCTTAAAACTAACTACCTTTTATTTTTTAATTATTATTATATTAAATCTTAGGTGGCATTTTTTGATTGGCTAAAATTAAAATTTCAACCCATTCATTTTTCTCCTACCCACTTTGATCCATATTCATTGCCCATAACCCAAACCCAATTCAACCCATAGATCTCAGCAACAGGTTGGTCGTCGAAAGGAGACGCCGACAAGCTCGCTGAATAACGCAAGGAAATACAATTGTAATCTCACAAGATTTGTGAGTCAAAGAAGGGAACTCCATTGAAGCCCAACACCAATTTGAACGTTTACATCTTTGCCTTGTTTAATGAGAACTTGAAGCCTGGGCCTGCGCCGGAGCGCAACTATGGCCTTTTCAAGCCTGACGGTTCACTGTCTTAATAGTTAGGATTCGTCGGTATCAACACCGCCGGTGTCAGCACTAATAGTAGCTCCAGTAAAAGTCCACCATCTGGCAGTGATTCTTCATCATCATCGATGTCGTGGTCACCGCAGGACGGGAGTTCCTCATCCGGCGGCTATATGTCTATTACTTCTAATGCGGTGAGTCTTTAGCTTCTACCAATCAATCTAATCATATATAAACAAGTATATTCAGTTAGTTATAGTTTTTATTAATATTTCAAATTAGTCAAAACAACCGTACGCCACCGGCTCGGGCATTAACACTTGAGCTATTTCTATTCAGGGGAGAGGCCTATTTTGCTGGAAATCCTTGATTGTGCAACTCTACATCACAGTGGGTTCAATTTCACTGTTTTTTTTCCCAACTGTAAACTCCATTCGAATTGTTGTGAAGGTCTGATCCGCCATTGTTGGCCCTTTTGCCATAGCTAGTCGCCATTTTGTTCTTTGATTACTGTCCTATTCTGTGCTTAACGAATAATCGGCGGACTTGATTTGCTTTGCTGATGAGATTCGTCGGTACGTCGGAAAATTCAAAAGATGACGGTTGCTCTCCAATTACAAGTTTTAATTGGGTTTGGGTCATGAGCAACGAATATGGGTCAAAGTGGGTAGGAGAAAATGAATGGATTGGAATTTTAATTTTATCCAATCAAAAAATGCCACCTAATAACTAATAATAATAATTAAAATTAAAAGTAGTTAGTTTTAAAGGTAGAAATAGACCAAAACGGTAAATTGATGGGTATATTTATTCCAATAGTAAATGATTGGTATATTTTAACCTTTTCAAATAGTTGAAAAATATTTTTGGTTTTTTTTAAAATTTTTTTAAAGTTAAATTTGGTCAAAAAAAAAAAGATATAAGTGGTTTATTTAAATTTTATATTTGGATCATGACTTTGACAAAAAAATGTGACCTCACAATTTTGGTATTTGTTCATAAAAAGTACTTCCATTTTAAAAATGACGTCCTTCTTTCTATTTCAATCTATTTAAAAAAGAACGAAAGAATGATTTTTTTTTTTAATAATATTTTAATTTTAATTTTTTATGTTGTATGTTTAAGACAATAAGATTAAAAAATATTTTAGTATATTTAACATAATTTTAATTTAAAATTGTAAAATTAAAAATCTTTATTTTCTTTAACTTCATACCAAGTCAACCAGATCATTCTTTTGAAACAAAGAAAAAAATATTTTAATTAAATTTCGAACCAAGTGAATTAGTTCATTTTGAAATGAAGGGAATGATAATTTAATTGTAGAAACCTCGTAAGTTTTTTTTTTTTTGGGGGGGGGGGACTCACAATTTTTTTTTAAAAAAAAAAGTTTCTTTTTTGGGTCAAATTTGGTCAATCTTATATATAATTTAATATAAAATTAAAATAAGAAATTAGTTCTTAAAATAAAATTAGAAATTTAGAAATTAGTTAAAATAAAAAAATAATTGAACTTACAATGGAATATTAGAAAACCCTCGTCTCTTCTCCCTTTCTCACCTAAAAAAAAAAACCGTCGCCGGCGTAGTTCCCCCGTTTGAACCCGTCGCCACGCCTCTGGCCACCTTGCCTTCCGCCTTGACTTGGCTGCGTAGCAGTGAGTGATTTCTTCGTTTTTATTTCCGTTTCTGATGTGCTTTCTGCTTTTTTTCCTCTTTTCATTTCTGATATGCTTGAAAGAATTACAATGTTATTCATGGGGTACATTTATCAGTTTACATGTAGAAGAATAGATCTCCTACATGGCTCAATCTTTCAAATATTACTCAGCTTCTCACGTTGTATTTTCTATTTTGGGGTTATGGTTGTCTGTATGTGTCAGTAGTAAGAAATCTGTTCATCGAATATGGCTGCTTTATTTGTAATGAAGGTAATTTTTTCCCCTTTTTGATTGAGCTGTGTTTTTCTTTATTCTGTGTGGAACTAATAAAGTACTTTGTTTCTCAAGCTAGTCCTAGGAAACAGCCTCTCTGCCTTAATGAGGTAGTAGTAAGGTCTGCACATTCTCCCACTTGTTGGGTATGTTGTTGTTGTTGTTGTTTCTCAAGCTAGTTGAAGGCCAGTTGATATGGTACAGAAACAAGAACGACACCAAACTCTTTCAAAATACTTCAAGATGAAGTTGAAAATAAGTGGATAACTAATTTAGTTACCCTCAATATACAAGTAATATGGCTCTCCAGTGATGCAAAGGATGATGATTCTAGGATTTTATATGCTTAAGTAGAATGTTACAATTTGATTTCTAGCTCCTGACTAACTTTTGCAATTTTGCTTACCAGCATTGCTCTCTTGGTGTTATCCATTAACTAATGAACCTTACTTTAGCTAGCAGAACTGGTTCAGCGTCTTTTCTTGATTTTCAGATCCTTTGTTTATCTCTCTTGATGAATAGGTAAGAGGCTATACTTTACAAGTTTTTTATGACTACGAATAACTTCAAATTTTTGGGAAGCAGAACATTAAATATGCTAGATATATTTTTCTTTAAAAGCTCGATCATTTTCTTAAAATGAAAAAGGATAGAGAGAGCTTTATGATTCATATCTCTGAAAAAAGAACTTCATGTAATTTTAAATGTCCAAATCTCTTTCATATTCAGAACAAAGCATAGTCTTGGACAAGCATAACAGCAGGGGCAAACAAGTAATAAAGATAGGGAAGGAGAGGGAAAAGATGAAGAGACCCCAAAGTAGACCATAAGAACAGTGAGAAGTTGGAATACAAATGGTCCAGAAGACAGCACAACTAAAAATGCAGAAATACAGGAAAACATATACGTTAGGCTGGTGTTTAAGGCATGTTAAATATCTAAAAAGTATTGTTTGACTCAGTGAGCTTAAATCTGGTTTCTGTGCTTCATAAATTTCAATAGCTAAATGTATAGATATCTTCCTGACGAACACTTCTTATTTGCTCTTCTCAGGTAACTTAGCCTTTCCTTATTCTTTATTTTGAAAAAGACCTCAGGGAGCTAAGCCTAATCAACCACTTTATGGACATAATAGAGAGAATTATTCTTTAGACTCAAGTCAAGCACTTTAAGAACTTCTCAAGTAAAGGTACCTAGTAATTTACCTCGCCATTAATATCTTGTCTAGATGTCCCAGCTTACATACTTTTGGCATCATACATCACCCATGTTGTCATGTCTTGCTCATTACACTCCTCATCAAGTATTTAGATGTTCTGACCGGCGCTTCTATGGTTAGTCTCCTTCCTAGACTAGTAACTAGAAACTGATCTTGAAGCATCCTGACAAGATTAACTCTTTTGGTGGCAACAAAATCAATACAACCACCAAGAAACAAATTCTTGCTCTTGTCAAATGATTGGGTTAAAAATTGACAACAACATATCTAGTGTAATTCCTCAAGTGAGATATTGGGAGGGTAGATTGTACGTAGATTTACCCCTACCTTGGGAGATAGAGAGGTAATTTCCATCAAACTTCGACTCAAGGAAAAATACAGCAAGACGGATCAAAAAAGAAATAACTGAAGCGGAGGGATCATGGCAAAATACTACAGAAAACATCACAAAGCATTTTGAGAATATGAACTAACTCTGCCAAAAAGTGTGGTAACCAAAATACAAGAGACAGCAGATAGTAACAAAAATCAGCAGACAAGAAACTATTTGAGTAAATTACTGCGACTTCAAGTACGGAAGGGTAAGTGAGACAATGCTCAACTACCTACTAATCTTCTATCCTAATATGTGTCCTCCACAACCTTTTATCTAGATTCATGTCTGGTCGAATCACCTCTCCTCAATACCTTTTTGGCCAATCTCTACTTCTTCCGATATCATTCATAGTAGAGGTTGACTTTGTGATTTTGGGTGGAAATCTCATTGTTATCTTGGCTTTTTTTTTCCCTTTCTCTTTTCTAGATTTGGGTCCATCCATAGGGTTGGGTATGTTTGGTGTTCCTTCTCGCATCTTGAATAACAACAACAACAACAACAACATACCCCAGTGCCTCAAAAGGCTCCCGCTCATTGCGGGGTGAGGGGGGTCGGATGT
>JAPFFP010000099.1:6468148-6500712 GCA_026153255.1 Solanum medicagineum
GTCTGCTGCTGATCTGGTCTTTGATTCAACAAGTTATCCAAGAAAAACTGAATAGATCTCCTCACCTAAGAACAAAGTTTTAAGGAGTGTCAATAGATAGCTAGTCTTATAAGGCCTTAAATTCGTTCGTGATTTTCTTCCTTTCTCCTTGCAGAGTTTTGAGGTCAGGATATGTAACATACAGCTGACATGTCTCCTGTAGGTTGAAGTGCTTTCAGATCAATAAGTCCTTGCATAACCTGTGTAGACATAATATTTGTCTAATTAATATACATATAAACTTAAATCTCTCTACTCCAAAATATTTTAACGCAAAGCACAATAATGCTTCTGGCCACCAGATACTAAGAGATGGATTAGATTGTTTCTTCTGAGTTTTAAATGAGCAACAATGACCACAAGTTGAAAGAATTTACGATCAACAGTTGTCTCGCTTTTAGGCAAGTGACACAGATGATGGGTGGTAAACGCAAGTGGAGCATGAGGAGAAAGGTTGATTGTCTAACAAGACTTGCTCACCAAGGGAGTCAAAAGCTGAAAGCAACTAACTAGACTAAGTCGAAGAAATTTTTAGTTACTTTTAAAAAATACATATCTAATCACTTCTAGATACAACAAATTTATGATTCTCTCTAGCATCGTAAGTACTTTAGAATTAAACGAGTTCATCTAGCAGGCCCTCCTAGGATGGATATTATGTTCATGTTTATGAAAATAGTGCTTTGCTGTATGATCATTCCAGGAAGCCGCTTATCCTTATGAGCAACAGATTTCTTTAACTAAACATATTAAGCTGAATTAAATCAACATATTATAGAAAATGTTCTTCATAAATTGTTTCGGAGAATTACTATATTGTCAATTGTTGAAATGGAAGGAGAATGTTTTCTACTTGAGGACAAAAGCGAACGGTGTAAAGATGACGCCATCACACAAGTATTTATTTTGGGTTTAGCTTAGAAAGAATTTCGAGGTCTAATATTTAGTTGATCATATGATTACATTTGGACCACAGTCTGGCTATGTTAAATCTGAAAGAAAGAAGCACCTAAGCATACCTCTTAATGGAGACAAACAGGTCAACAACACACTCACAAAAAACATAGAATTTCGATAAATATGAAGAAAACGAGCGGGTCGGGACCATAATGTTAGCAGGCACCAGCTTGTACTGAGACTACCGGAGCATAAGAGTAGCACAATGCATTTGGTTCCTAATTGTGCTACTATAAACTACAAAGAAGAAACACTAGACTGACCTTTTTTGCATCCTTTTCATAGACAGCATAAAAGAGTCCCAGTAATCTCTCTCTAGTGAAACTCTTGATGTCTCCCATCATACCAAAATCATAATAGATTAAAGCTTCGTCAACATCAATTGCAAGATTCCCTGGATGTGGATCAGCATGGAAAAAACCAGTCTTCAGTATCTGCACAAGGTAATGCCAGGAAAAGAGCATCAGACACAAAAGGAATACCATCTAATCCAGCTGATTAGCAAAATTAACTAACTCACCTGAATTAAATAGGCTTCTATGGCACGAGATGCAATTCGGGATCGGCTATAACCCCGTGAATCTATCATATCCAACTGGTTGATCTTTATCCCTGTTCATTAAGGTAATGGAATCTTAAGCAGGATGAATTGAAAGAAAGTAGTGATTAAACAAAAAGCAGCACAAAGCAGAGAGAAACCTGGAACATATTCCAGAGTCAAAACCTTTGTTGCTGTATAGTCCCAGTACACCAACTACATTGGAAAAGGAAAATAAATAAATAAACAAACTGATTAACTGCTAATGTAAAACAACAACATAAGGGAAAATCGAATGAAGAAAAAATATAAATGGTTTGGGTTGGAACTAAGAAGGAAACATACAGGTACTCGGACCCACTTTATGTTCCGAAAGTCCCGGCGAAATCTATCAGCATTCTTCCCCTCATTTATATAATCAATTTCCTCATACAATATCCTGAAAAATTTTCATCAAGACAAAGTTTAGCAGATAGAACTACAACTCATTTCTTATTTATCAAAAGGTTGCTGTTTGGACATTGTTTTGCATTATAACATTAAGTCTTAACTAAATGGTGATTTATTGGAGACTAAATAAGCAATAAGCTTATGATAGACAATACTGGACATAAGCAGCGCATATAAAAATACTCAGTAAAGCAGCTCTAACTAAGAATCAAGGTCTGCCAGATAACCGATGTATTCTAGAAGTTCGACTTCTGAACCATTATTGGCTCTGAAGCCACATTTTCTCGTGCAATCTTTCATTCTACAACTTCTTTTCCACCTTGTCCAAGAACTTCTTTGCTAAAACTTCCTCTCCTTTTACATAATGTGAAAAACTGAAGCCAGAAAAGAATCAGGAAGTATGACAGACCATCAAGTGAGGAGTCAAAGTATGGATAGAGAAAGAGTAGTCAGTAATGTCAATGTAATCTAAACACCGCAAATTCTGCATTGTATACCTTTCAGTGGGAAAAACAAGGCTCTCATCTTAGGGAGGTGAAAGCAAGAAATACACTTCTTGCATTTTCTAACCGATGAATTTGTAACTTATAGACATAGATATCTTGTGTAGAAGAAAATCTAAATCTAGGAATCTAATACACTTCTTGCATTTTCTAATCGATAAATTTGTAATTTATAGATATAGATATCTTGTGTAGAAGAAAATCTAAATCTAGGAATCTAAGTAGTAAGTATGCTGTAAGGCTTCTATTTTATTGAAAAAGTACATAAGACACATAAATGCACAAGAAGAAAGAAGAATAAAGTTCAAGTGAGCGCATACAATAACTATAGAGTCAATTTTGACATTTGAACAAGTAACTAAAGTCTCATCCCCTCATTTATTCATTGGTATTAAGCTTATCATATAACTGAGAATTTAGTCAAGAATTAGCCAGTATACTTTTCTGCAAATATGAATTGAAGTAATAGATTTATATAAAACTTAATATCTACTACTTCATGTATCTTCAGATGTAATTAGTTGAAGTCAACGCCAAAGTTGCTTGCACTGAAAATCTACAAGTGACTTGGCAACTTCTCAAATTGTTATGCTTATTTACCACCTCGTAACCACCAGAGATTCTCAGTTTCTATTTTCCAGTATGTTTAGGAATTTTTTTAATAGTATATGTCATTAAATCATACATGAACTTCTATACAATGATTTGAAATTCAATCAAATTTTCAAAAGGACAGATGAGTTTGGAAGTATAAAGCCGCATCCAACTTTTACACAATAATTTGGAATAGAATAAAAACTATAAAAGCACAGATGTGTTTGAAAGCATATGTCTTATGGACCTCCCATTGTGGAATGAGATACTTCACCAAGGAAGGAGCACTTGACCTTTACCTTTAAGGTTCTGGTTGTAAGGCTTTAGGTCCATTAGAGGTTCCTCTGCCGCTATCTTCATTGAATTTACTTAAAAAAATTACACGCAATAGTTGGAGGAAGGGCAAAGCCAAGAATATGAAAAGGTTGGTACGGCTTTTGGACAGGCCTACAGCACTCCCTTCCCAGCACACAAAAACATTTCCCTCTTAGTTCGCACCACCTTCCCACCTGTACTTCTACGCCTTCTATGAGGTTACAAAACAAATGATATATCTCGAACCCTTTGTCCATTTTGGAATATCTTTCAATTGTATTCCCTTTCAACTCAACCAAATAGTTTTATTCTACATGCATCAAAATATCAATGGAAGGGATTCAAGAACTATATAATATCATTTCCTTCAGCACTAGTTATATGACTTCCTAAGCTAGAATGAAAGGAACGGCTCGAATTGTTCATCTTATTCAGCAAGAGATAAGGTTCTTCATCTTTTAAGGCAAGGGAAGGAGATAGTTGCAGACTGGGATTTCACAGAAGAGAGATGATTCCTTGTAAAAATGTAAGATCAGGCTAAAGAAATAATTGTATATCTGACATCCGCTTAGTTTTGCCAAAGGAAAAATTAGTAATTTTTACAAAAGGTTCAATATATACAGGTAGACTAGAAAGGGGAGTAGGTTCAGTAAATAGCATAAAGTGGACAAAATTACTTCTCATAGCAATTGCCACTACGTCTAGCTTTTGTAAGAACATAGATTAAAATATTTTGTCTTACTTAGCACATTCTTCATATATTCCTATCCAGTCGCGAGTTGGACCGCCAAGAGTTTCACTTTTCTGAAAGTACTCTGCGATCAACTTTAAATTTCCTGAATCAAAAGAGAATGTTGAACTTTCAGTAAGCAGTAAACACGACTGGCTAACATTTTTAGTGCATTATACTTACTCAGATCAATGTCAAATAGTCTCTTCAGGCCGGGTCTCTGAACTTTCACAACAACTTTCTCTCCATTATGTAAGATAGCACGGTGCACCTAACAGCATTATACAAATAGAAAATCAGAATGAATTACATGTAGTATTATGGAAGACCAAGTTGCTACAATCTAAAAGGTAACCATTTTGTGATTCATTTCACCAAAGTTGATGTGCTTCGGTTCAAGAAAGCTGATGGATTACATGATATCTTCTAAGAAATCAGAGCTTAAAGAATACAGTCACTTAAAAGATATAAAAGAAAATACAAATAATCCAAACACCTGACCAAGACTAGCTGCTGCAATGGGTTGATCTTCAAACTCCTTATACAAAATATCCACTGGAACTCCCAGCTCCTTCTTAATAAACTCTTTTGCTTTCTCGGGGGAGAAGGCAGGTACTCTGTCCTGAATGATTACAAAGCAATACGAAATCACAGTCATGCTAGCATAATTCATTTTCAAGTGTGAACTAAGACAAAGGAAATTGTGCAATTACTTGAGGAGATTGTGTTCGCTTTCTCAGGAAAAAAGTTATTCTATACCTGCAACTTAGCAAGCTCGTCAACAAATTCTCGGGGAAATAGATCAGATCTAGTAGAGGATAACTGCCCAAGTTTGATAAATGTAGGCCCAAGCTGCAGCACACATTCTCTTAACCATGAAGCTGTTCCACGTCTTCTGGTTTTCTGCAGGTACAAAGCTCATTACTCATAGTGCATAGAATCACGTAATCCGAGAAGGCGGCGGCATACGAGAGTATCACTGCATGATATTTGCTCCGTACTTGATACTGGGCCACCCTCAAATATCAATTCAAATTAAATAAAGAAAAACGATAAACCAACCTGTTTTTCTTCAGTAAAGCCACCCACATATGTCCACTTTGCATTGTCCAAGAAAACACGCACCCGTAGCGAAAGAACAAAGGACCACACGTCTATACTTCTTTGGATGGAGTTATAATTCTCATTAGCCCAGCTGAAACCTTCATCTGAAGGTAAAACCTTTAGATTTTCAGCAGGCGGAAGTTCTTTAGATTTTTGTTTCTTTGCAGGGGCTGAAGGAACCCTCTTAACTAGATTTGCCCCATCGATTCTCTGTGTGGAACCATTAACAACTGCAGAGCCATTGACAGATGGTGCCATCCTCTGTGCGGAACCATTAACAACTGCAGAACCATTCACAGATGGTGCCATCCTCTTTTTCACTTCACTTGTAGGTACCATTTTAACTGGACGACCATTTATACCTACTTTTTCAGGGGACTCAGTCTGTTGCATTTGCACTTTAAGCCGGTGAATCTTTCTAGGTGATTTACCAGATTCTCTATCAAATTTTGATAAAAAAGGGATTGAGGTTGAGCCTGAAAAGCTGAGGTTGTTTACGTTACTTCCATGATTTATCAACTCTCCTCTGCGGCAATAACAGCTTTGAGAAGCCAACATTGCCACCATTTATGATATGAAACCTGAACATGACCAATAAAGAGATCAGAAAAGTTTACTAGAGTCAGCAACAGACAAGCTTCAACTCATTCACTATGGTAGTAAAGAAAGAGCTATGGCATCAAGAATCACGTAAAGATAACCAATGTAATTACACAAAAAAGTTGTACATGGTAGCCCTTAAAATCTACTTATACAGCCAATTATATCAGTGATAAATAATTTGGTCATGTTAAGACCCAAAACCTACTTCCATCACCTAATCACCGGCCTCTTTTATAACCATTATTCTTCCCATTTATCTTTAACCTGATCACTTCCAACAGTATACAGCTCGATGGAAAATTTCTTCTCTTCACATATTCAGATTCATCAACCCTATCTCCAGGAACTAAATTATGCATATCCCCTGGACACATTTTCATTCAGTCCGGATAATTAGTCAATCAACTACTCCTCAATCTCTAATTAATTCGGTTCAGTTTCATTACCTCCTGTCCATTGAACCATAAACCTCACACTTACCAGAACAAGTAAACTCATGATAAGCAATAGACAGTTAGTTGTATTTGATCAAAAACAGCAGACAATGTAAAGATAGACATCAATAATTGAGACTCAGTGAAACGAATGAACATATTAACCAAGAAAAAGGGAATAATAGTTTCTGTTAACAACAAAAATCAAATCTTGGACTCACACTCTAAAGCTTCTCACACAAATCCCATCATAGCAATTTTGAAGCAAAAACAAAGTCAATACTTTTCCAACCCCACTTACCAAAATATGCATTAGAATTCATTCATAATAATACTAAGAGAACAAGAGCAATTACAATAACTAGAAGAGGAGCAACAGACAATTGTATTAGATCAAAAACAGCAGGCAATGTAATCATAGACATCAATAAATATAATTGAGTTCCAGTGAAACCAATGAATAGATTAACCAAGAAAAATGCAATAACAGTATCTGTTAACAACAAAAATCAAATCTTGGACTCACACTCAAAAAAGGTCAAAACTTTTCCCAACCCACTAACCAAAATATGCATTACAATTGATAAGGCCACTAAGAGAGCAAGAGCACTTACAATAACTGGAAGAGGAGCAGAAAGAAGAAGCACAACAACAAGAATCAGAATCAGAGCCTCTTAAATTGTTAAAGCAATTTTTAATTAAATTGTTGTGGACCCTTTATGAGGAAAAACAAGGAGTTTGGTTCCACTGCCAAATTGTTGGGTGACTTGGTTTGGTCTGTTTGCTCTTCTAATGCTCAACAAAAGAGCAAACACTTTGCGTGCACTCTTGGTTGATATTTTTGGTTATTCACATCATAAAGTTGGCAATTTTTCTTGCTTCTTCTGGAGACGAATTCGGAAGAAAGAGACAAGGGAAAATGGGATATTTAATAGTCACCACCATTTTCATTGGTGGATGTTGCGTTTGTCCACCTGATTTCTTTTGCTCTGACGTGGTCAATTCACAACTCACAACTCATACTATCACTATTAAAAATCAACACAAAAAAGAATCCATGTGTTATACAAAATGTAATTAATTAATAATTTGATTTAAAGAACACTATTCTTACTTTTTAATTTTAGAATTAATTTAACTAATAAAATAAGTAGAAAATATTTTTCTGAGGGACATTTTTTTCAATTTCATATAGTTAATAGATATATCTTTTATCCTTTTTCACTCTTTTTAAATTTATTCTCTCCATTGATCAAGTGTATGTAAAAATTATGTTTGTTTTAGGGGGATTATTTAGTTGAAACAATAAGCAACTTAGAGGGAGAACAAAGAGAAGAAAGATATGATTCATCTAAGTTACTATAGAGCACACGAAAAAGAATAAATATGAAATGACACTCACAATTTGTCAAGTGGATTATTGATTCCATTTTTGAAAATAAAAGAAGGTGCCAAAGCCCTCCTCTCTCTCTTCCTTTTTTTTACTTTTGTTCAATTTTCTAACTCTTTTTTGTACAATTATTTTAAATTTTACTTTTTTTTACTTTAATATTTATTCATGAGAATAACTTCTCTTGCTTGAGTTACATTATTTTTAACTTTCTATTCCATTTTAGTTATCCACACACTAAAAATAACTATTTAACATTATTTATCAATTAACAAAATTGAAATATAATTAATCATTTTTTAAAATTTATCCGAACAATTAATTCTTCTTGAAAGTATAAACAAGATTTGTAATGTTGTAAAAAAATTCGTAAGGAGTAAATTAGTAAAATTATGTTTTTTAATTTATATTTTCTTAAAGGATGTGTAAAATAAAAAATGAACAACGAAAAGGATATAAAATTAATTTGTTTTCTTGTTCTTCTCTCCACAATTTTATAATTTTATAAACACTTAAATCTATCAAAGATTTCCCAACAAAATATATACATATATATAATCGAAAGAATCTTGACAAGAATTACATAAGTTTTGACACTATTTTTTTATGAAATTCAAAATTGATAAGCATACACAAAAGTTTATATAATTTACAGAAATACATTTAATAGCTTGAATTTCAAGGACAAGAAATTATCGTATAAATTGACAAGGAAAGTATTTATGTACATGTGTGTTTATGAATATTTTTTGTTGTTGGATTTCAGGAAATAGAGCTAAAACTTATGTAATTATTTGTCACAATTATTGATACTCTTTCCATTAATTTCTTTTTGTCAGAGAACATTTGATGAATTTAAATGTTTATAATATTGTTGAAAAAAGAAAATCAATTTTACACCTTTCGTTTTTCATATTATCTATCCACTTTTTCTTTTTCACATCTTTAAAAAATCATAAATAAAATAGTATTTTTACTAATTTAATCCTTAAGAAATTTTTTGCAAGTTTACAAACCAGATCCTTTTTACACATTCAAGAAGACTTAATTGTTAGAGTAAAATAGATTTTTTAATTAATTATAGATTTTGTTAATTAAAATAATTTTAAATAACTATTTATATTATCCTTTAAAAGGTTGATTTTTTAGAGGTTAAGAACATGCGTCTTAATTTAACTCTTTTTAAGTATATAGCATTTAAATAAATCTTAATAATATAATTCTATTTATCTCGATTTTTGACAAACAACATCAAAAAATATCAAAAAATAAGATAAATAAATTACATAAAAGGAGAATTGAAAAAATTAATGTTAGAGAGAAAGAGAAAAAAATAATGGGATACTAGTTTTTAGGAAGTTTTTTTTAACAGTGTATTCATTTTGTTATCGTGTTATTTTAAATTTATGCAAAGAAATATATTTAAATAAATTTCAAAATGTAAAATACTCTATGTCAGAGAGATAAATAAATGAAAGGAGAAAGTGGAGAAAAGAGAAGGGAAGAGAAGAGGAAAATTTAACAGAGGCATAGAACTCAAATTTTTATTTATTAAAAACTCCTTTATACAACTGTGACATGGTATGTCTTACCCACAATAAAATTCTAGGAAAATTAAGTTTGCGCCATTTTAAAACAAACTTAAAATTTTACTCGCTGATGTCATGCTGATGTCAGCATTTGCTTGTATGATATACCAATAGGGTATATATATACCAATCGAGTATCACAAAAGATTAAGCTCATCCTGTATGATACCGATAATGTATAAATATACCGATAATGTATAAATATAAGGACAGAGTATATAACGAATATACTTTCTACTAATTTAGAGTTTAATAATTCTTTTATTTGTTTCTTGAAAAAATTCTATATAACAATTGGGTATTAATATACCATCAGAGTATCATAAAGGACTAAGCTTATTCTATATGATACTGCTATGGTGTATATGTTCCGCCAGAGTATATTTCATAGTATTCATACTGACGTCAGCATGCAAAATAAAAAGGGTAAATAGGTAGAAAGATAAATAATTTGGGTAATGGATTCATTAAGGATAATAGTTTCGATTGGATTTATTAAGGATAAATAATTTCAAATTAGGTCTATTTTGTGTACTTTTTCCTAAAATTTTTTCTAAGTATATTCATGTCATTATTTAGTTAATGTAAAATATAGATGGTTTTGGTATACCAATCTTTACAGGTAGGAGGTCAATTATGGTACAAATCACGTCATTAATTAAATGAGTAAATATTCCAAATTCATCTACATTAAAAAAAAAAATACCTTACCAACATCCAGTTTTAAACCAAAATCAGTCAGCTCCTTGTCTTCTTCACTGTTCTGGTGAATTGGAGCAACCAGTATGAACACAGCCATTTAACCTCTCATCCTCTTCTCCTGTTTTTTTTTTGGGGGTTTATTAACTTAATTGATAGATATTTTAACTTACTATGATCAAATTATGACTGTTCTCCTTTTATCACTTACACGGGGTTGGTGAAATAGAATTTAAAAAAGATTGTTGTCATGCCCTGGGAGGATACCCTAGGCGTGGTCGACATTCAAAGACTATTTCTAGTTCCCGAGCGAACTACTTGGCCTCATTGTCACATCTTACTCAACCGCGGAAGAATACTCAATGATAACATTTAAAGACAAGACAGATATATCATAAATAGTTTCTCAAAATATGTCAAGTATGAATATGAAATACTCAATAATACTCCACTCTAAGTTTATGAAGCCTCTACTCTAAATGTCTAGAAGGTGCCATGAAAAGCTATGACTATCCAACTCAAACAATTAAAGAAAACTGAATAAATAAGAACAGGCTCCTCCGCAAAGCAAGGAGGGCTCACCAATCTTTGGATCATGGAACTCTGAACCTCAACGATGCGTCTATTGAAGTCCTCTATCTCCCGTATCTGCATCATGAAACGATGCAGCGTCGAGTGACGTCAGTACGTGGAATGTATGGTATGTAAAATAGCTCAAGAAACAGGTAAGATTCAAACTAAACATTTGACTCGACTCAAGACTCAACTCCTCATCTCATAACTCAACTCAAGTAACATGATACAAGTTTAAAGTTTGAAAATCATGCATTTTGAAATAAACTTGGTATTTAGTGTGACTCGGTTCGAAAAACTCTTGATATGCTCAACTCAAGTGTTTGCTTGAAAGTTTCTCTAACTGACATAAATCTCCACCCCACCATTAGTTTGGTGATGTAAAAGGAAAAGATGTTGTTGCCATGTCTGTCCTAAACTTGCCAAGTGATAGGACGTCAACCTGTAACTCTCACTCTCGGCTCCTAAGAGAGTGTTCCTCAATTGGGAACATGAGTCACCAGAATTTTCATGTGCGACCATCCTACGCTGGCAACGTAGTTCTGGGGTGACTCTTCTCACCCAACTTGCTACTCAATACTCTTTCCAAGATTAAAATATGCTCATCAACTCAAACTCATCTCAATCAACTCAACAACAACCTTCTCAATTTAACTCCATAACTCAAAATGGGAACTCAAACAGTGCAATTCAAGGCTCAATTCACATTATACAAGACTCTTATGAATTACTGTCAAGTGACATCATATCATCCATGCTCAACAAATAAGACATAATAGGCATTCATTACATGCATATATGAAACAAGAAAACATACTCCTCATGTTCAACTTACTTGATTTAGAAGGTTAGATTCATCATTCCAATTTAGTGAATGAGCAAGAAGATACTAAACTTAGAGCTAGGATATCAAGCATTCGAATAACAACTATATGTCATGATGATAATGATGCAACTCATAATTTAACTCAGATATATTCATGATAACTCAGACATGCACAAGAATTTGAGACTCAAAACTCACAGGATTGAGAATATGTAATAAGACTCAAAATCTTTAACTCAAGTAGGCGAAAGGGCACGTGGATGAACATAATCTAATGGATAGCCTTGCATACCTAAAATCGGGGAAAGCTTTTACCTTGACTCAAGAACCCTTGCTTCTTCACTTCTTCTCCTCAAGAATTCTAACCTAGTTTATGTGTTGGGGCTTAGAAATACGTTTAAAAGGCTCTTTTCTGATTAAAAATGACTTAATTTAACATGGTTTATGTTTAGAGGGGTTGAAAAAAGTCTACAATGCCCCTCACAAAGAAGAAAAGAATTACAGTATGGAATACGCGGACTGGGCGCGCCTGTGTATATTTTTGTCCAAAAATTTTCCGAATGAGTTTTCCCATCCCATTGAAAAAATTTAAAAAAAAATAAGTTTTGGTCCGCGCCCAAGGCGCGTCGCGGCCCTGGCGCGCATCAACATTGTTTCGATTTTCAGATCAAAAAATTATTTTTCAATCCGTTTGCTCTAAAATTTGAGCGAGGCCATTTTTCCACTCAAATTTTCATGTTGATGGCAAATCTGGTTTTGAATTTATAAATGGAGCATGAGATACGCATTATGCGCTCGTCTCTCCTCTAGAAGTATTTTTTGATAATTTTATCGGGCGTTACAACTCTCATATCATATCATATATATATAACAGTCCGCCTATGTGACACCATTATATTTCAACAATTATTTTTAATTTATAAAATTATAAATTTACCTTCACTTCCATAGCACCGCTTCGCCCCCTCACCCTGTTGTGCCTCTGTTTATGAATTCCCCCAAAACTTACAGTCACTTCTCCGTACACTTCTCTTTAAAAAAAAATTCTCCATACACTTCTCCTTCTTCTCCAATTCTTCGCAATGTTTCCCTCCTGTAAGCTTCTTCCAAATGCAATTTTCAATTCTTCTTACCGAAACATCACTCTGCCTCTCAAACCATCAGAGCCCATTGGAAAGCTTCACCAGGTAAATTTTCTAATCTCTTCTATCTTCCTATAGAATGAACAGCCCAACCCCCATTCCCGGCCCCCCAATACATTGGCGCTCTTTTTTTTCGGTGTTGGTTGTGTGTTTTGAAGTTTAGTTCAGTGTTGATTTTGTGCTTTAAAGTTTGGGTTAAGATTTTTAATTTTAAGTAGAAAACTACGATTCTTGCTACTTCACGGACTTTGGGAGGCTAATTCATAACTTTAGAGTGCTAAAACTTGCAAACAAAAACTTTGCATTCCAACTGTTCCATTAATTGTTCCATTAATTGCCTGAACAAATTTTTTCCGTCTAAGAAGCAACTTATCTAAAGACAATGTTGCACTCCCTTAAGAGTGGGGTCATCATTTAGTTGCACTCTTACATTTTAGCATTATTATTTTTTCCCCATTTTTTTGGCTATAATCCTTAATGTTTCCTAACAAAAGCGGCCTTTCAGAAAATGAAACAAATAGTCATTTTTATTGCTCCCCGTCTCTTTATCTTCTTCCTTCAATGCAAGATTAACTTTTGTTCTTTTTTGTGAGCAAATCTCTCTAGAGATTTAACATCCCATTTCAGCGACTTGCACTCTTCCACGAAATAACTTACTCTTTTTTCTCAAATGCAATCTATATATAGTGAGTGTACTTCTAATCTTCAATAGTTATTTAATTAATTAAGGCTATAATGATATCATGCATTAGCACTGGAACATAGAATCTAGAGTAAAATGTCAATCATTGACATAGATATATAATATGTTCAAGACATTTTTTTATGTTGCTGAACTAAACAGCAATTCATTGCTAAATGAAAGTCAATGGTTATGGAATCTTATCTTATATCTTATTTTATATCATATTAAAGAAGATGTTGTTTCTCCTAAGCATACACAGGTGTACATGGTCTCACAAGTAATATAGTGATCCTAATTAAAGAGCGGGGTTGTTAAACCCAAGGGATTTGAATGAAATCCGCAACCAATCTCAGTTATCACGTTTATGGTGTTTTGGCAAAAAAATTTGTAAAAATAAGTGAAATAATTGTAAAAAATAAATTTCTTCTAAACTAATCTAAAATTTTACGGACAAGATATCAATTAACGAGCAATTCTAGGATTGTAGCCTTTACCACTCTATTTAGTCTTAACAATGCCTATCTATGTCTGGGTTCCTGATTACTAGTTCACGGGGCTTAAATTACTTGAACAAGTTGTACGCCTCTGCCAGCTACCGTTATTGACTACCCAACTACATCGTTGAGTAGGGATAGACAAACCAATAAAAATGCATTAAAGTTATCTTCCTGTATTATGAACCGAGCAAGGTGTAAGGGTAGTTGTCGCAGGTCTCCCTTACACGAATCAACCTAGTTTCCTAGTCGAACAAGCTCTCTATACTACTGCGTTCTATCCACTCCAACATCGCTTGATTCCAGAGTGAATAACTAATGTACTCCCTAGTTAACCAGACTCAGAAGTATAGATAAAAATAGCAAATAGCATAGGAATAATCAAAAGAACCTATTCATAGATGTTTAAAAAGTTAAGAACTACACATTGCCTGTGGCTACAACCCCAGAATATGAAGACTTAGCCACTCATAGTCATGAAATACACCATGAATGATATGGAAAACATTAAAACCCATAAAATAAAGATTAAACTAACCAAAATACATTGAGAGAAAGGTTCTCCGTTGTCTTTACTGAGTTTCTTGCATAAAAACCAAATGTAAACCTAAAGTCTATAATAGAATAATATTAAAAATCTCATAATTCGGCTTTTACGTATCTCGTCCTCAGGTTCGCAACACGAACCCCTTGTATTTACTTGTTTTTCGCTTAATTTGCTCACTGGGCACTTTTACGCATCTTTTGCACAAGTCCGTGTCTTTTTCAGCTTCGCGCCTTTTTCTGCATTTTTCAGCTACCACAACTTTGTCCTAAGTCTGCCACGTGGACTTTGGTCTTCTCGCTGCTTCTACTGACTTTCATCTTTTGAATTCTGGGATGTGTTCTTCCTTCGAATTCGGGTTTAACTCTGGACTTTTCCAATTAAAGCAAAATCCTGCAAAAACACAACCAACCGGCTCACTTGGCCCTATGTTAGCAAAATAAGAGAAAAATAAACTAAAACACTTAGACTATACGAACTCACCCTTTAAGTCGTCTCTATTTATGGGTATTTTTAGCTAATTAGGCATATAAATATGGCTAAGATCACCACCCCAGCTTTGTCCGTCCTTGGTTAAATCAAGACACATGCATGAGATTGCCTTCAGTAATATGTACGACAAATATCATGCGACCAAACTCTTTGAACCATGATGAACAACTTTCAGTGCCCTTGGCAAAATCTACTCGCTCCTAGCACTCATGTATACATACGGACTCATGCAGAATGTTCAACAGTTCATCTAGTTACTGACCGCCGATGATCATGTGCCCTCATAAAGAAAGAATTACCCACTCACATCACTAAGAACCTAACCAAAAGATTAAAAATGGGTACACAAACACTCTCTCTCTCCGAAAAATGTCTCGTGTTGCTCCTAGATCCATAGGCTTGCCCATAATGTAAAACTTAGACCTAGATAGGAGTTTCCTTAGAGGATCACGTAGGTCATTGTTTGGTTGTAATGTAGGCTGCGGGCTGGTAGGATACTTTTATGGATATGGCTATAAAGTTAAATTCCCCAGCGCTTATAGCGTACACTCCACTTCATTCATATTATCACTTTCATTCCTCCTTAACTTAACACCCTTTGTGACCTCCACTTTATTTACATAATACTCCCAACACAATCACAAACTACCCATAAGAGGACACAATAAAAAAAATTTCTTACAAATTAGTGTGCATTCGCGATGGATCCTCGACGAGGAGGCATTGCGGATCAGCACTTGATGACTGAGATAGAAGCTTTTTATTTTTGGACCCGAAGCAGTGTGCATCCGCGATGGATCAATGACGCGGAGGCATCGCGGATCAGTATTGTTGGTCGAAATTAATCCCCTTCTTTTTTTCTTCTTTTTTTCTTTCAAGTTTTACAATTAACACTCTACTATTGCTCAGCCTTCGGGTGTCCATTCCAGTTTCCTCCCCAACCGCCCCTCGCCCCCCGAGTCATCGTGCTAAAATGCTAGGGAATTAGGATCAAACTCGGGTAGTTGACCAAAGAAAAGGAATTGGCTTGAATGATGGCTAATCAAAGAATAAGCTAAGGCTCGAAAGGGCTAACTATGAATGTTTTCATTTAGAGGATATACAGTGTTACACTATTGTGCTACCAAAGAAATGCCTAGATCCTCTCCTCTAATTTCAACTCCTACCAAGTCCAAACTACAAAAAGTTCTAGAACCTATCGCAATAGAGACTCACAATTTGCTCGCTCACTCTTGGCACACTTTCATCACAAGGTTATCTCTAGAGTTCTGTTGTGATATTCACATGAATTCAATTAATTTAAGATACAAGGATCAAGCATCTACTTCTAAACTAGGTTCAAATGTTTATGTTCAATGCTTGTTTGTACAATTACCACACTCTAAATGCAACTCAATTCGACGAATGCCCTTAGGACGGTCGTCATCCATCCATCATAGGACCCCCATCACTCGACTATGACTACTACTACTACTTGCACATACAAGTAACTACAATTAAATCATTGCATCAGTAACATATAAACATTCATGCATCCATGCATAACATAGTGAATAGTTACTAATTACAGACCCGAAATAAAATAAAAGATGTCCAAACATAACCGATAAACATCACAAAGCTAGGAAATAGAAATAGTCTTAATACATGCCAAGAGTTATGAAATGAAGCATAGTCACAGATTAATCCCCACCCCGCACTTAAACTTAGCATTGCCCTCGGTGCTAACCATATGAAACCTGTGAGGGGGTAATCATGGTGCTCACTCCTCGGGCCCTGGTAGAATGGGCTCACCCCCCACATAGACCGGTGGCTCGTCAGCTATCTCCTTATCCTCGGATTCGGACTCGTCATGCACCTCCCTTGGGTCCGTGGGCACATCATCCTCCATTGGTTTGTTGAACCTCGGCCCAATGCCCAACACCGCTTTGGCATGGGCATTGAGCAGGTACCGAACCTCAACATCTTGAAGCTCTTGAGGGGTGGCCGCCAGTCTGGTGCCTTAGCATCTCAAGCCCGTACATGCGGGCCATAATCATCTCATCTCGATAAGCTCTGTCAGCAGTGGTGATCACCGATCCCAAAGACACATCGGGCCCCTTTGATGTGAGTGGCAACATAGAGAGGGCCCCAATAACAGGGCAGTAATCAACCTCTTCTTCCAGCACACCTGTTATACGACATAATTGAGTAATGAGGCCCCCGAATGCATACCTGCGACCCTTATGGGTCTTTGCCATCCTATAGCTAGCCTGAAAATGACACCATATTCAACGCCATCCCTGTCATGAGTGCATATGTGAGACACACTCTGTCCCTCGTCACATTGGTGAAATGCTATCCCGAGAAGAATAAGTGAGTCACCAGCTTGACCCAGACTCTGGCCTCCTTTGTCATGTGCACAAATGGGAAGGAAAGATGATAGCCTCTCTCCGCATGTCGGACCCACTTAGTTATGGAGGGCGGCCCGGCAAGTGTGTGTCTAATTTCCCGGTATGGTCGGCGAAGGCATAGCTCATTGAAGACACCTATAACGACCTCTTCGGGGGTGCCAAAGACCCTATTAATAGTGAAAGGAGAGAATAGTTTACCTCTAATCCACAGACAATCACGGACTAGACCGCGACTCATCTTGGCATAAAATTCCCGCACCAAGCTTAGATTACAAGGCCGGGGGTCTTGAAATAGGAAACCCAACCGTAGCTCCATGTACCTGGTCAAGATTTGGGAATACTCATCCCTCAATGAGTCAGCATCAATAGGGACGTCGGGGTAGTACTTTGTCTTATCATGAGACTGATGCCACCTTTTTCCCTTCCTTATTCACAGCCTTAGCCTTAAACCGAACCCCCTTCTTATGTCGCAGGGCACTTGGAGGACATCCTGGGCACATTTCCTAGTGTTGGAAGCCCCCGCTCTGCTAGATTTGCCGGCATGATATGGACGCGAAGACATGATACCTACAACACAAATAAGTCCACAATCAATACTTAAGCAACAATTCCCACGACCCCACACTTAGATTCAAGCTCGTATAGCAAGGGTACTCAGATTTCCCTAAGTTAGACGAGCTACATAACTCCACAATTCAATACAAACCCCTTGTTTCAGGGCAACACGATTCACCCCAACATCTTCAACTGGAAAATTCATCACTGGTTATGTTCCAACCTATGAGCACATAGGCAGTTCTAGCCTTTCAACCCCTCAACTCAATGTATTTAACCCCCACAATTTAAGTTTGGCAAAGTGCCACATAGAAATCTCACAACAAGCATAATACACGGTTAAGAACACGCAACCCCAAAAATTTTCCCAGAATCACTCACAAATTCGACTTAGGGTTCGCACCCTCAATAATCAAACACAATACGCACTTATATGAACAAATTAAACTGACATTAGTTACTCTCAACAAGTATTAACTAACCACAAACAGTAAATAACCCGACCCCATTGGATTACTTGACTCCCATGAAAGATATCATCTCTTGAAGCATTAAAATCAAGTAAACTTGAAGTGGAGAAAACATACCTAGAGTAGAGAATGAACTTTATGCAATGGAGTTCTTGACCCAATTGATGTGGGACGCAAATTTATTTGAAAATTTGGGGAAAGAGGGAAGAAGAAGAGGAGAAAATGGTAAAAAGGGGATTTGGGGTCGGGGATGATGCGTAAAAATGAAAAAGTAATGGTTGGGGGTATTTAAAGGGGAGTGGGGCCACATAGGACATGGATAAAATAACATAGGTCTGCATTACAGAGAGAACGCGGACCAATGCTTAGTAAAATTCATTCCCTACTTGCAAAAACAGTAAGCATCCGCGTCGCGGTGCAATCATAAATGCTCATGTTTTGAGCTTCGTAAAATTAATTTTTTTCACTCTAAGCCCCGTAAAATCTCCCGAACACCTAAATATGCTTCAAAACAATAAAACTAGTGGATTAGACAAAAAAATACAAAAAATACCCAACTGATCATCCGAAAATGAGGACGAAAATTTTTTGTACAAAAACGTACAAGGTCCGTGATGCGGAGGCATCGGAGACATGTACTTGTGCGAATTTTTCACACTTTTCAGTACAGCATCTGATTTTTTGATTTTTCTTTTTTTAAAAAAAATTAAAATAAAGAAAAACCCAATTACTGTTACCTCACCACGGGTTGCTTCTCGTGCAGCACCTGATTTACTATTGCGACACGACTCACCATGAGATCATTCATCATTGGCCAACTCAATGCCCTCTTCAACTTCATTCGTTTCCTCACCGTAGTAGTGTTTGACACACTGACCATTCACCAAAAAAGTTTGGTTCGTGGTCACATCTTTCAACTCCACAGCTCCATGGGGTGTGACCGCTACCACCACGAATGGTCCACTCCATTTGGATCTCAGCTTTCCTGCAAATAATTTCAGATGAGAGTTAAAGAGCAATACCTATTGTCCCGGCTCGAAGTTCCGCTTGATTATATGCCGATCGTGCCATTTCTTAGTTCGCTCCTTGTAGAGCTTGGCATTTTCATAGGCTTGGAGCCGAAACTCGTCCAACTCCTCCAGTTGCTACAATCTCTTCCTTCTGGCGAGCTCAAGGTCAAGATTTCGCCTCTTTATCACTCAGTAAGCCTGATGCTCTAGCTTGACTGGCAAGTGATAAGCCTTACCGTATACCAATCGGTAAGGGGAGGTGCCTATTGGGGTTAGCTTCATCAAGTTGAATCGCCCAATCCTTCTGGGTGGCATTCACTATCTTCAGCAATATCTATTTGACCTCCCGATTTGACACCTCCACTTGTCCACTCGTTTGCGGGTGGTAAGTTGTAGCCACTTTGTGCTTGATTCCATACTTCGCCAGCAGATTCTTCACGGTTTGGTTGACAAAGTTGGTACGTCCATCAGTGATAATGGCTCTTGGAGTACCAAATCGAGTGAAGATGTTCTTTTTGAGGAACTTGCTCACATTCTTAGCATCATTCGTTAGGAGGGCTGCTGTTTCTACCCATTTAGAAACATAGTCAACAGCTACCAGAATATAGTGACATCTGAACAATGGCGGGAATGGTCCCATGAAGTCTATGCCCCAAACATCAAAGATCTCCACCTCCAGAATATTGTTAGGGGCATCTCATGCCTCCGAGATATGGCGCCAATCCTCTGGCAAGCATCACAAGCCCTAGAGAATTGAATAGCATCTTTGAAAAGAGTTAGCCAAAAGAAACCTGATTGCAATTCTTTATGTGTTGTCCTTTCACCACCATGATGACCCCCGTACAGAGAGGCATGACATCTCTCTAGAAACTTCTTCATCTCTGCCTCCGAAATACATCTCCTCACCATACAGTCAGACCCTTATTTGAAAAGGTATGACTCATCCCATATATATGCCTTTGTATCATGAGCTAACCTTTTTTTCTGCTAGTATGTAGCATCAGGGGAAATACACCTCTCACCAAGTAGTTTACTATATCAGCATACCATAGGAGTTGTTCCACCTCAATTGCAAGCTGTTGCTCATCAGGGATGATCTACAATTGCTCACCTATGTGAGCATCAGTTTCTTGACGGGACAAGTGATCAACAACCTGGTTCTCCCTCCCCTGACGATCCTTGATCTCAATAACAAACTTTTGAAGCAGTAAGATCCATCTGATCAATCGCGGCTTGGCATATTTCTTGTTGAACAAATGTTTCATGGTCGCGTGGTCTGTGAACACCACAACTTTGATTCCAGCCAAATATGCTTTGAACGTGTCAAATGCATACACTAATGCCAGTATCTCCTTCTCAGTAGCCGTGTAATTACCTTGTGCAGCATCCAGAGTCTTGCGCATATTGAATGGAAAACTCTGTCTTTGCTCTGCCCTATTACCGTACCAACTGATGTATCACTAGCTTCGCACATTAGCTCAAATGGGAGCCTCTCATCGGGTGCTACCAAGATAAAAGCCTCCACCAACTTCTTTTTCAACAATTCAAATGCCTGCAAACAAGAATCATCAAAGTGAAATGGTACCTCTTCCTACAACAAGGCGCTTTAATGAATATGCGGTAGAACCTCGCATGTCCCGAAAGAACTTCGGACTCCTTTGACTAAAACTGGTGGGGGAAACTTATCAATCACTTCGATATTTGCTCTGTCTACCTCCAACTCTTTCTTGGATACTTTGTGGCCTAAGACTATCACCTCCTTAACTAGGAAGGGACATTTCTCCCAGTTAAGAACGAGGTTAGTCTCCTCAACTAGTACTCTATCTAGATTTTGCAGGCAGCTCTCGAAAGATTTACCCGAAGATAGAGAAGTCATCCATGAACACCTCCACGAAGTCCTCCACCATGTCGTGGAATATAACCATCATGCACCTTTGGAAAGCGGCTGGTGCATTGCACAAACCAAAGGGTATGCGTTTGAATACATATGTCGCATATGGACATGTAAAGGTTGTCTTTTCCTGGTCGTCGGGAGCAATAGTTATATGGTTGTACCCCAAGTACCAATCCAGGAAGCAAATAGTACTCCTGCTCAGCAAGTCTATCCAACATCTGATCAATAAAAAGCACCGGGTAATGGTCTTTTCTGGTGGCATCATTCAATCTTCTGTAATCCAAGCAGATACGCCACCCCATCACCGTTATAGTTGGGATTAGCTCATTCTTTTCGTTGGTGATAACCATCATCTCTCCTTTCTTGGGGACACATTGTATAGGGCTCACCTATTTGCTGTTTGAGATGGGGTAGATGATCCCCGCATCCAACCACTTGATGATCTCTTTCTTTACTACTTCCCTCATGATTGAATTAGCCTTCTCTGCGGTTGGGCCACGGGCTTGTGACCCTCCTCCATAAAGATTTTGTGCATGCATAGGGCTGGACTAAGGCCATGGATATCCGACATCTGCCAATTTATTGCTCTCTTTGTTTTCTTCAGGACCGCCACAACAGCATCTACCTGGGTTGCAGTCAATGAAGCAGACAAGATTACATGTAATGTATTATTTTCACCAAGGAATTCATACTTGAGATATGATGGTAACTACTTCAACTCCAATTGAGAAGCCTCTTCAACTGAGGGTTCGGGTGGTGGTCCCAACACTCTATTTAACGGCTCGGCCATCTTCTTCAGCATACTCACATTGTGAGCAGTTAACACACTCTCGATTTCTCGAGCCTCAGCATCATCCACTAGTACTTGATTCAACAACACCCTGCTTAGTAGATATGCAATCTCAACTTAGCTCACAGCAACCATAGTGTCTATCACTGTGATGACTGCTAGATCTTTATATGCAACCGGTAACTTCATAGCTTTATAGACATCAAATACTTCCACTTTATCATGAGCTCTCATGGTGAGCCTCCCTGTTGCAATATCAATCAACACCCCTCTTGTAGCTAGGAAGGGGCGCCCAAGTATAAATGGGACCTCAGGGACCGGTTCAAAATCCGAGATGACAAAGTCCATGGGGAAGATGAGAGATCCCAGTTGGACTAAGACATCTTCAATCACACCATCTGGTCTCACCACGGACCGATCTGCTAATTGTAACACAATGGTGGTGGGCTTCGGCCTTCCAAGCCCTAACTTCAGGAACAAACAGCTGGGCATGAGGTTGATGCTTGCTCCCAGATCACACAAGCCCCTTGCATTCAGACAACTCCAGATGGTTACTTGCACAGTAAAGCTCTCTGGATCCTTTAACTTCATTGGCAAGTATGATCTATTCAGAATTTTGGAGCTACAAGCCTCTGTAAGTGCCACAGTCTCAGATTCATCCCACTTGCTCTTGTTTTCCACAATGTCCTTGACATACTTGGTGTACTTCAGGATTCCCTACAAAATATCAATCAAAGGTAAGTTAATTTGTACATGTTTTAGTAGCCCGATGAACTTCTAGAAGCAATCATCCTCCTTCTTCTTCTTCAACTTCTGTGGGAATGGAGAAAGAGGTTTTGACAATGGAGTTGCCTTATCAGTACTTGGGCTGGGATTGCCAACCTCATTGTTCTGTGAAGCATTTTGGTCATCCCTATTCTTCTTCTTAGGGACCAACTCTGTCAAGGGCCTTCCACTCCTAGTGCTGACTGCATTTACTTGCTTCGAGTTGGGATCAGTGCTATCGGGTAGGCCCCCTCCCCCCCCCCCGAGGCTTGGAATTTATTGAGCTGACAAACTGTCCCAACTATTTCTCCAAATTCTGGAGATCTTGCTTATGGCCTCAAATCTCCTCTTCCTGCCTATTTTGGTTCACCAAAATTTGCCTCAACACCTCACTATCAGTCATAGTGTTTGGATTAGCTTATCTTCCAGGCTGTTGTACCGGTTGATTCTGCTGATAATCTTTACCACCCTGTGGTCTCTGCTGAGATGGCCCATGATTCTGCTGATTCCCCCCAAGAGAAGTTTGGGTGGTTCCTCTGATTCGGGTTATATGTGTTCCCGAAACCTTGATACCCACCTCAATTAGCATTGCCCACAAAGTTTACTACTTCTGGATTAGCTCTGCAGGATTCCACAGTGTCGTCGCCTCCCCCACAAACATCATACCAACCCATTTGTTGTTGTTATACCATATTGACGGGGGCTGGTTGCTGACCTACTGCCATCGGTGCTTGCTGCTTCAGACCCAAAGCCAAATTGTTAAAGTTTGTGGTCATCATGTTTTGCATAGCCGCCATTTGAGCCTATAGGCTTGTTATTACATCAATCTCTAACACTCCGACCTGCTTTTGGACTGTCGTTCGGCTGGATCCTCCATTCTATTCTGGGTTTCCTTGAGCAATTCTATTGAGAAGAGTATAGAATTCATCGTATGTCTTCTCCAATGCTTGTCCTCATGCAGTTGAATCAAGGAGAATCTTGGTATTGGGTTTCAATCCTTCAAGGAAGATATGGAGCAGTACCTCATTAGCCTTACAATGGTGTGGACAACTGATTAAGAGAGTTTTAAACTTGTCCCGTGCTTGATATAGATTCTCCCCAGACCTTTGCTTGAAGCTCAAGATCTCACTTCTGAGTTTGATTGTCTTGCCCGACGAGAAAAATTGAGTGAGAAACGTACGGGCCAAATCATCCCAGGATTTTGGGGTAAACCCAAAGGGAAAAAATCGTGAGGGGGATGGCGACACGTAACGCCCCAAAGCAGACAATACTTCACAATGTTGGGCCAGGTCTTTACAATCACTTGCCTTCAACATGACAAGTTAATTATTTTGGAGTGTTACTCGCCTTCAACGTGACAAGTTAATCATTATCAGAGTGTCACTCACCTTCAACGTGACAAGTTATCATTATTGGAGCGTCTCTTGCCTTCAACGTGACAAGTTAATTATTTTGGGAGCGTCACTCGCCTTCAACGTGACAAGTTAATTATTTTGGAGCATCGCTCGCCTTCAAAGTGACAAGTTAATTATTATTGGAGCATCACTCATCTTCAACGTGACAAGTTAAATCATCTTTGGATCGTCATCTCCTTCAGTATGACATGTTTTACCAGGTTTGCACAAATTATTTGTTTTTTGCGTTCCATTTGCTACTAAGAAATTTTCTCAGCTATTACAATACAGAAGTGTGCACTCCTTTAGCAGGGACACAACAAGTCCGGATTGGAGATCATGCTAGTACATATAACTGGGACAAAATTTTGAGGAAGACTTAAAAAATTTTGCAACTTCCACATCAGTCAAGACTCTCTTATTTGAAGGTAAGTGTTTGGTCAAAATTGATTTCGTCAACTTTCTTTATCTACGATCTCTTTCATCGATCATATCCAAAGAAAGGGACAACTGTTGACATCCAATTTTGACCTTCTACAATATAAATTAATTGGTGAGCTTCTTCTATTTTTAACATTTCGAAATAATTACTATAAAAAAATAAAAATATTTTTGAATTATTTTGGTATTATATATATATTTTTCATATAATTTGTACATATACAATTACATATTTTTTTTTATAATTATTCAAAAACAAATAAATTATATTCTTATTTTATTTTTAGAATTAAGTAATTTATAATTGAGTTAATTATTTCGCTTAGTTAATTTTAAAGAAACTTATTAATTGATCTGTTTTAATTTATCATTTATTTAAATTTAACCCATATATTTTTTGATTCCATATGTCCCCTCCTTTATTTTTTTCTTTTTACTTTTTCTTTTTTCTTTTTTACTTTTAACTTTTTCATTTTTTATTCTTTAACTTTTCCATATTTTATTATTTCCTCCATTCTTTTATCATCTCCATTTTCATTTTTCTGACCAAACTCACCAAAACGCCACCCCACAACCCCAACAATATCAGATCTGATGAACTAGAGCACGAGCTCCAAGCTCCGCCAACCAACTGTCACTCCTTTTCCGGCAAAAGCTTCACAAATCTTTCAATAATAGTCTGTCACTTTCTTTACCCTTTTTTATCATTTTCCTCAGTTAATTACTATAAGTCTGGATATTTCTTATCTTGTGTTGATATTGTGTTGGGTTGTTATTATTGGTAATGTCATTTCCTAGCAATTTTATTTTTGTTCTTGAGCTTGAAATATGACACTTTATCTCTTATTGTTCTTAGCTTGATATTATTTATTTATTTCCTTTGTTTTGGATCAGTTATCTCTTTTGTTAGTTGTATATGATTTGTGTGGTGTTATAAATGTTATTATTCTTAGCACTCTTTTTTATTGTTGCCCTATTCAAATTTAGATATTATCTCTTAGTGTTTTTTTTTGTTTCATTATAATTGTTGTCTTAATTTTATTGTTGTTTAGAGTTTTCCAGTTTTTGATTATCTTGCCATATTGTTGTTGTTTATTCAGTCATAAATATAGTTAAATTGGCTGATGAAAAAATTATTCATCGGATTTCGAAGTCTCCTATTCAAAAAGACGAAAAAAGTTAGTTAACATTCATATTTGTTACATGTCAAAACTCAAGTTTTCTAGTTTAAGTTCATTACTTATTAAATTGGCCAATGACGAAACTTCTCCATCAGTTTTCGAGGCCTCCCCTTTAAAAAGACGGAACAATTTTAGTTTGTCTTTTTTATTCATTATTGTGTATATTATTTCTACATGTTTATTTCATGATTATCGTACTTGTGTTATATTATGTATTTCCTCCTCAATTTGTAAAAAATGAGTTCAGCCGAGACTCACAGTTGTGGATTCTAGAGGGTGCTACTACATTCCCTTCAAAATAACTTGAATCCTTACCTGAAATTTTTTGGTTCGTAGACTATTTTGTAAATAATAATTGGTTTCTTAATTCTTAAAATTAGGTGGCAACTCCTAAATTAAATTATTTTTTCTTTTAATTTTTTTTATTTAATTATATTTATTGAGTTACCATGATGTTGCGCATTCGAGATGTCAACAACCATAATCTATGAAATAACACTTCACAAACTTAGCATCGAGCTTGTGTCTTTTCTCAGGATCAACGTGAACATAAGCAACACATCCAAAGGTCCTCAAGTGTGACAACTTGATTTCCTTTCCTGTCCATACCTCTTCAGGAATATTAAATCCCAATGGAACTGATGGACCTCGATTGATCAAGTATGCAGCTGTGTTCACTGCGTCTGCCCAAAATGTTTTAGGCAGCCCACAATGAATTCTCATACTTCGTGCACGCTCATTCAATGTTCTGTTAATCCTTTCAGCGACACCATTTTGTCTTGCCTTGCTTGGGACTTTCTCATCAGTCTAATTCCCTCAGCTGCACAGAATGTCTTGAATTCTGACGAGCCATACTCTCCGCTATTGTCTTGCCTCAAACATTTGATTTTCAGTCCCATTTGATTCTTAACTTCACTTCAGCCTTCCATCTCTTGAAAATGGCAAGCACATTAGACTTGTGTTTCATGAAGTTAACCCAAACTTTCCTGCTGAAATCATCAATGAAGGTTACATAAAATCTGGAACCACCAAGTTATGAAACTGGAGATGGTCCGCATATATCAGTATGGACCATTTCCAATCGTTCTTTCTTAGGCTCTCTTGCAACATTCGTGAAACTGACACGTTTTTGCTTTCCATAACACAACTTTCAACAAAAATCTGAATCAATAGATTCAAAAGACCTTCCAAAATTCCCTTTTTAGCCAGTATCTTCATTCTTTTGACGCTCATGTGTCCAAGTCTATTATGCTACAGACTTGAACTACAAACATTGTCAGTAACAGTAGATAAGTTTATACATCCTTCAGTGGTGTACAATGTTCTAGTTTTTGTGCCACGTGCTACAACCATAGCACCTTTCACAACCTTCCACCAACCATTTCCAAACACTAATGTATAACCTGAGTTGTCCAACTGACCAACAGAAAGCAAATTCTTCTTGAGACGAGGAACATATCTGACATCTTCCAACATTCATTTATTGCCTGATGGAGTATGTATACAGACATCCCCCTTCCTTAAACCGGCAAAGCCTTATCATCAGCAAGATGTACATTTCCGAAATACTCAGAATTGAAATTTCGAAACAATTCCTTGTTTGGTGATGTATGGAAGGAAGCACCAGAATCTAAAATTCAAGATTCAATCGGGCTGTCAACACTAAGAACTAGTGCATCTCCAATATCTTTTGCTGAATTTACAGAGTCATTTATCATTTCCAGATTTGTTATTCTGCTTCTTTTTGGGTTTCTTACGGTCTGTCCTAATATGTCCCCTCTCTCTATAGTTCCAACATAACACATTAGATTTATGTGGAGATTTTCCATGATTCTTTGACTTAGAACTGCCATGTGTATTCTGACCCCTCGATGTACTCCTCCCCCTGTGGTCAACACTGAGAGCATTACATGAAGATTCTCCGATCTCTCTTGCGAAAACTTTCATTGAGAACAACATCTCGTATTTCATCAAACTTCAGTTTATCAAACCCACAGGAACTACTAATTATAGTAATAACCGTATCTAAGATTCGGGTAGAGATGACATCAAAATGAAAACCTTGATTTCCTCTTTGAAACTAATATTAACAGAACTCAGTTGACTTACAATCATATTGAATTCATTAATATGGTCAGCCAAAGATCCGATTCAGACATTTTTAAATTGAATAATCTACGCATCAAGTATACCTTGTTCATCGGAGAGGGCTTCTTATACATATTGACAGTGCTTTCATCAGATCTGCTGTCGTCTTCTCCTTCACGATGTTGAAGGCCACGTTTTTGGACAAACTCAATCGGATCAAACCTAGAGCTTGTCGATCCTTGAGTTTTCATTTTTCTTTCGCCATCCCCTCCGGCTTCACTCCAGACAAGGGTTCATGAAGATCCTTCTGATACAATGAGTCTTCTATTTGCATTTTTCAAAACTCGAAATTGGATCCATCAAACTTGTCAATACCGACCTTCAAACTCTCCATCAACACAGATCGTGGTGAATCTAACCTTGCTCTGATAACAGTTGTTAGGATCTGTAGAAATTAAGATGATGAAGAAGAAATCTTGAAGAAGTAGAAGAAATGAGAGTTTCTCTCTCTAAAAATGGAAAAATAATTTTTTAACGTGATAACACCCAATTACTTGAGCAACCTTCACGACTATAATATATATATATATATATATTAAATGACTCCACAGCCTAACAAATTCCAATATGAATTAGTCATATATATGCATCAAATAATCAATTTTTCCTTCAAATTGCATCATATTCCCTTTCTCACAATGACTCCACATTGATTATTGCTTAATCCATATCAAATCAATAGTGTTTTTATCTTTTCCTTTTATTTTAATATTTTAAAAAGATATTAGTACTATTTTTTCAAATTTATTTTTATTTAAATAAAGAAAAATTTTATATTACTTGAAAACTACTATGTACTAATTAAAGAATTGTATGTTTTTCAAGGTATTTATTAAAGAAATATCTGAATTCCTATCACGAAAAAATTATATTATATATATAGAATTGATATTTTTTTTTTTTTTGATGTGCAGGAGATGATCAACCTCTTTAATAAAAATTTCACCTTAGTAGCTAAATGCAAACCGAAAACTTGTGACAACTTTGGTTAATATAATTTAAATGACTAACAAACTGATATTACATTATAATATGGGGTGTGTAAAAGTAGTTCTGATAAGGTGTATCAGTAATATCGAGATTAATAATATAAAGATTAATTATGATGATATAATTATAGAAAATCTTATGGAAAATACTTTTTCATCACGATCACGAACATCATCATGAACACGAGCACTTCATCACGAACATCATCACAAACACTTGTGAAAAATTTACGTAGCTTGAGGCATGTCAAAAGACAGTGTACTTAAGGATATTTCACCCGGTATGGGTGTATCCCCCAGGATTCAACAAGCTCTTTTAGTATAAAACTAGGAGTCAAAATCTAACAAAGATTAAAGAAGAAAACCCAGCGTACCAATAGAATATGAATAGTTAACTTTTTGTTCTTTTCTATATCACCAAAAGAAAAGGAGTTGGGATTATATATATTAGAGAATTAACAACAAATTGTTGGCTTCAACATCAGCCAACCAACGGTAATGTTATAGCCATAATGACTCCTTTTAATTGAGAAATTAATAGAGAAAATATAATTAAAAATATTAAGAAAAATGAATAAGATACGTAATGGTTCAAACATTATGAATGATGGTCAAAGAATTAATGCAGAAACTTAATATGAATACTTTCTTTTGAGATATCAAATCATTTTTCCAACAATAATTTCACACTTATTAGTTTGATGCGGTATATTAAAATAACATGCATTGTATATTTCTTTTAAAATATATTTATTTATTAAAATATCTTCCACATTCCTTAATTTTTTATACTTTCATGAGACAATTATATTTTAATCATGCTTATACATATGTGTATTTCAGAAATTGTTGTATTACTAGTACAATAATTTGTTATGTACTTCTATTTTTAAATATTTATCTGAAAAATATATATGATCAACGGTACTTATTATTTTAGAAAATTAAGAAATAATTAGTTACAAAAGGAAGACGGAGTCACGTTTACATCTCCTAGTCCATCAACGTCAATATGTAACATTTAATTAGACGACTCATAATGGATCCTCTTTTCCTATCTGTTTTTACTTACTAGATTTAGACTATTTGCAGAGTCTACGCAACTCCATGCTGCCCTTAATTTCTCTGCCTTTGGCTGCCTAGTGGCTTCTGTAGACTTTAATCATGTGTAGTTTTCTTTTTACTGAAAAAAAAGAAGGAAGAAAGAGTCAGAATTAATTAATAAAAGTATAAAATTGAGAGATTGTAAGATGCAACGCAATTGAGCTTAGAGTGTGTCACACCCTAAAATTAGAGAGCGTCTTTGTTAAGAGATAGAAATGTTTTTGTCCAAAAAGGGATCACTAAATGGTGTTGTTTTTCCACATTGATGTACATTGCAATTTGCAAGGTGAGAGGCGATCACTTCCAATATTCAAAACTGGGACATTCTTGCTTTTTAGGAAATACACTGACAGTCATGGCGTCCAACCTTTCACTGATCACCTCAAGCTTTCCTTGTGAATCAGATCCTTAATCTATAATGGAATCTGGGGTTCTTGATTTGAAGTTAATTCTTTGGTGTCTTGCTTGTATCATAGCTTGGGTAGCTACGATGGAAGTGTGAATTCCAAGTAGTGATGGGCTGCATTATATTGTTGAAGAGGGTTTCACTTACTTGTAAGGATCGGAGAAATTAGTGGAACTTGGCCTTTTTCCTCCCTTGAACAAGAAGATTTTTCATATTAAAAAATTATTGTACTTTACTTTAATTTCCGTCTTTTTTTTGTATTCTGTAATAAGGGACCTGATCCCTTGTTAGAGTAGACGAGTGCAAGCCAACAAGGTATTCATTCCCTACTACCCAAACACACACTATATAAATTTTTTGGGATAAAATTTGGTTTGCTCAAAAAGTTTGGAGAAACCTTGACCAAAGGGATCATGACATACATGGTATTTCCCAATACCCGAACTTAGTAGCAGCATCATACAAATAAAAAATGTGAGGTATTCAAAACCCATTAGGTCCGACCCCATCTTGAGAGATCCAAGTCTTGGAGTTAATATTTTCGTAAGGCAAGAAAGTCGCCTAAGGAAAGTAGAAGTCTATGCATGCTAACCGAATCTTTGGGAAAGGATGGTGGTGCAAATTGGCCTTTATCTTCTATGTTCACTCAATTATTAGTTTTTTTTCGCTGAAAGTCACTTAACTTATTTTTTTTTTTACTATCAAAATCACTCCAGATAAAGATTCATTTTATAGAAAGTCATTCAACTAAGTGTTATTTTCACAAAATGTCACTCAACTTTATTTTATAACTCAAAAGTCACTCAAGCATTGATGTTTCACTTATAAAAGCACTAAATTATTGTCATTTCACTTAAAAAGTCACTCGACTAATTTGTATGATTTTTCCATTAACTTTTGTTGAAATACATTTTTTATTTTAAATATTTTTTTGAAAAAAATAATTTAATGCTCTTTTTAATTATTTTATTTAATTACATTGAAACATAAATTTTACTTTAGACTAATTTTTAAAGAAGTAATAAAATACTCATTTTGATTATCTTATTAAATTTTTTTGAAATATAATTTTTAAACAAAATTTTATTTTTAAACTCAAATACTTAAAGACATTTGACTTTAGTTATTTTATCAACAAGATGTAATAAAATAATTACTATGTGCATCTTATTATTTTAAAAAAATAATTAAAATAAAAAGTATGTTTCAACAAGATTTAATAAAATAATTAAAATGAGCATCTTATTAATAAAAATTGTATTTCAATGAAAAAATTGTTTAAAATAGTTAGGTGACTTTCTAAGTGAAATATCAATTATTGAATGACTTTTTAAGTGATATACCAATAGTTAAGCGACCTTTGAATTATAAAACAAAATTGAGTAATTTTTTATGAAAATAACTTATAGTTGAGTGACTTTCTATGAAAGAAATCCTTAGTTGAGTTACTTTGAGGTTAAATAAGAAATAAAGTTGAATAATTTTGTGTGAAAAGAACTAATATTGTGAGAATAATTAATAGTTGAGTGACCATTTGAGATAGACACAATACATAAATTGGCCCCTTAGCTTGAAGCGAAATTTTAAGTTGGAACTTTAATTTTCAAAATACACAAACACACACTCCAACTTATCCGTTTTTTATCAATTAGGCACAGCCATCTGATAGCCCAAGTACGTGAGACACACTCATGTTTTTTTAGTCCAATCACGTTATGCCACATCATTAAACTTATTCTACCTATTTATAATTTTTTTTTTAAAAAAAAAGAAAATGCCACATCATTAATACTATTCCACCTATTTATGGTTTTAAAAAAAATAAAAAAAACAATTGTCATTGACAAAAATAAGTTTATTTTACAAAAAAATTTAAATTTTGCAAATTTTAAATTTCTTATTCCACCTCATTAAATTTATTTAAAAGTACAAAAGTAAAAAAACCATTTGTGATTGGCCAAAATAAATTTATTTTATAAAATATTTCAAATTTAAATTTTTTACTCCACCTCGGACCGTCATCCCTCCAACCCTCTCCCCTCCCCCACTCCATCCCCACCTTATACAAAAAAATTTTTAAAAATTATTTTACGAAAAATTCAAATTTTATAGATTTTAATTTTTTACTCCACCTCGGACTCTCATCCCCCAGCCTGTCCCCATCTCCATACAAAAAAAAATTTCAAATTTTGTAAATTTTAAGTTTTTACTCCCCCCATCCCCCCAACCCCCAGCCCTAGCCCCACCCCATACAAAAAAACTTAAAAATTTATATTTACAAAAAGTTCAAATATTAAAAATTTTAATTTTACAAAAAATTTAA
>JAPFFP010000099.1:6514219-6525371 GCA_026153255.1 Solanum medicagineum
CCATTTTGCTTTATTCCATCATACTTCAAAGCCAAAAAATAGTCAATCTTTGGCTCCATCCGAGATTGATGGAAATATTTGCATCATATATATAAATATGACATTTAATTTAGCATAGTATGATATTTATGTCTTGACTATGCACGAACAAAAACACTAAAATTTGCATAAAGTTGAATAAGTAGACATCCAGCGTCTCACACGACTTGTCACATATGATGTGTTTCTACTTGTTGTTAGATTGTGGAGCATGATATTATTTTTATGTACTGGCGCAGTTCAACCTCCGCGGTAAGGTTGCCAGGGGGTGTGGGGGGCGAGAGCCCCCCACCCGAAGGCCGGGGTTAGGGGCAGATCCCCGCCCCAAATGTTAGGTCCTACTGTTTATTCTCCGTGTATACATGTATTCTGTGTAATTCTAAATATCCAGATATCATTAATATATATAACCCTATCGTCGTGGAGTTTATCCATTGAGCGTTACCAAGAAATAACTCTCTCTCTAAACACATTTTTTTTTCTCTGCCTTCTCTCTAGAAAGAACTTTGTTCATCCTCCTCCTTCTTCTTCGACGATCTCTAGATTGTATTTCCTATCACTTGTGCAAATTCAAATTGAAGAACATAAATGTCAATTGAGATCAAATTAATGAGCACATTTATACATCATGTTAGTATTTATTATAACCTAGTTATACTCTCCATTAGAATATGAATTAAAAGAAAATTATACTAGGTATACAGAATAATATTAAGACTCATTACATCAACTTTTTAACTTGTCAGTGATTTCATTTGAACATACAAATCGTGACATATTTCAATTTTTAAGCACTAGACGTATACATGATAAAGTATTTTTATTTAATATTTTTGGCTCATATATTAAAAAAAAATTAAAACTTTTACAGTATTTATTCATTATATAGATGAGTTAATTATATAAATCTGTATCTTCCTTCAATTAAACACATCAACAACATCAATTAAAGAAATATATATAAGATTTTACGATTGATTAAGGTGATCAAATAACATAAATTATAATTTAAATATTTAAATAAAATTTGCAGTTGAGTCAAAAACATCAATTTACTTATCATGTGAATTGTGATACATTGATTAGCTGGATGAGTGTGGGTGATTTAACATGTAGGTCGTCTTTTCTTGGAGAAAATGAAATTTGCCAACTGCGGAAATCACCAACCCCAAATTATAAAATTCAATATTCCAAGATTCAAAATATAAAAAATATTCCGTGTTATTTTATATGATAAGTGATGGATTTAGAATTTGAATTCAGAGGGTTCAAACGAATAAACTAATAAAAATATAATTTTAAAAAAATAATTAAGAGAAATAAAAAAATAATATTTTAAATGAAACTGAAACTTGAGCATGAAGGTTCATTTAAAAGGAAACTTGTCACTATATTAGACTTTGTTTATTGTTTAGGAGTTCAAGTTTAATATATATATAAAATTATAGAAAACTTACCTCTTATATCAGTGTAATTTTTTGACGACGGGATTGCCCTCCCCCCTCCCTGGGTCGGCCCCTATATGTGACACTCTTTTTTCGGTCAGTACAAAAAGAATGTCATTTTATTTTAATTAGAAACAATTTACTTTTAAAATTTTTTTTTACCCTTAAAGAAATGATTCTCAACCACATAATATTTAAGAATGATTTTAGATCATAAATCTTAAAAGTTTTTATTTTTTTTAAATATGGTATCAAGTCAAAAAATAGCACAATATTTAATAAAATTTACAGTAATTGAAGGCACCGACAGTCTGCCACGTTTAAATCTCGTCATATAGCAATTATTCAAGTATGATTTTACCATTCCAACATGCATCATTTAATACATATTTTTTCATAGAAAAATAAAGATCTGTCATCAACACACTAATGTCTAAAAAGCAAACATTTTTTTTCATTTAAAAAAAAAGATATGAAGGTCATATTCTTTTCTTTTTCTCTTAAAAAGGGAAAATGAATTTCCTTTGCACCGACAAAGGAGAAGCAGCTATTTTCCTCCACTTTGTCCCTCACGTATCATATACAATTTATAATTAAATTTTTCAACGTTTTCATGATAAGAAATAAAGTAAGATTAGTATTAAATTGATTGAGACTCCTTTTACTAATATTTCCTCTCTTATTCATTAAAAGTCATTATCATCGTGATCATGATTGAGCATTTGGATACAAACTTTTAGGCATTATCAAAGATATTTACATTATAAATTAAATTTGATAAAAAGATGCAATTTATTGTTTTTTAAATCAAATACAAAATACAATGTGGAGAAAAAGAAAAAAAATTGCACAATACAATCAAAATTAAATACCAAAACTCTTTGAAAATAGAAAAATAAATCATATCTATGTGCAAGCCAAAATAACATTATATGGTCCCATTATTATCAAATAATGGTCACACAAATAATGCTTATTACAACTGTAACCAACCACCCAGTGCTTTTCACACTACTGGCCCAGTTCAAATTGGCCGAATCATCCGCCGGATCTTCGTCGTCTGCCGGGCTGGGCTCCGGTGCACTGTTATCGTCCTTTTTGGTGCTCTTCTTCTTTTTCTTCGAACCTTTTGGAGCGGGTGCGGGTTCTTCTGCTACTGTTCCTTTGAACAATTCTCTTGGGAGTAGAACTTTATCGATTTTGTAAACGGATAATGGCTCCTCGTCGTATAATGTACCGGAGATAGTCGCGGTCACTACTTTGGTTTCCAATTTCACATCATCTCCGTCGTTTTGCACGGTGAAATCGTATTTATTTTTGCCTTCTGTAGCTAGAGTGTTCATTAAACCGTTGTTGGATTTCAACATTCCCATTGAATTGTAAACAGGGATTCCGTGGTATAATAGCAAAGAAGCCTGGCCGTCTTTTGTCAAGTTCTTGAATTTGGGCATGAATCCGCTGATAACACCGTCGGTGGGGCAAAACACGGTTAATCCACTCTGTACATTTTCGGAGTAAGTTTTGGATACATCTGGGTGAGATTTTAACAGATCTGAAAATGCTTTACATCCCTGTTTAGCCATTAAAGTGGTGACGTTAAGGTCAGTAGGAGCAGCAACCGGAGCTTCAGCAGCGGGGGAAGTGAGTATATGGCTGATTTGAATAACTGAAATGTTGTACGGCATTTCTACGACGGATTTAACGAAAGTAGCAGCGAAATGGCCGTCGTTGTCTTCATTTGCAAAACCCACTTTTCCACCTTTCATATTTGTGATATTGATGTACCCAGAGGTTCCCGGAGCTTCGCCGGTGGCTTGGAACATTGTGGCAGTGAGGGTACTTCCCTTGGTGATTTGGTGGAGTTTCTTGGCGCCGAAGTAATCGGCGAATACGTGGAGGGAAAGGACGTTTTTGAGAGTGTAAGTGGGTAAGTGTTTATCGAGGAGGACGTTCATAGCGGCATTGTCAACAGCGCAGACAGTGATGGTCTGTCGGCGGTTGATTTCAGCAGCTAAGTGTGTGACGGTTAAGTAATGGTTAAAGGTGGAGAATTGAGGGTGTTTTGCGAGGATTTTAGTGATGTTGTGGGCGTAGGTGGTGGTGGAGATAAATAGTAGAAGGAGGAGGGTGACGGAGAGTGGTGCCGCCGGCGAGACCTTCATTTTTGCCGGCGAAAGAAGAGATCTGTGCTTGAAGAGAAGAAGAGGGAAAAAGGAAATATACCAGCAGTGTTTCTTTAGAGGAGGTGTTTATATATACAACGGTATTGTTTGTTTTTCTTTTTCTTTTTTTTTTAATTGGTATGTTAACGTTCAATTCAATATGAAAATCAACATTTGTCCATGAAATTTAATGAATTATTAAAGCTTTAACTTATATAAATTGACAAAAGGAGTAAGGAGCTCTCATTTGAAGAAGGCACTTAGAAATATTCACGATTTACACCGAAATCAATTCAAATTAATTAAATAAATTAATTTTATTTAAATTTAATTTTTTATTTTTAGCAACCAGTATATTTGGTTTCATTTGTTTAAAAAATCTAAAAAATAACCGAATGATGAAATTTTATACATATATATTTTTTATAATATATTAAGTTTTATGAATAATTTTAAATTTCATATATATATTTTCGACAAAGTTTATTTATAATTTAGGGGGAGTGGGAGTAATGGAATCAACCTGGGGCCATCATCCAATTGTCGGCCAAGTGAAACTCAATTAGAAATGAAAAAGTATATTTTGGTAGATGGTATTCACTGCAAATTAAACTCAATCCACTTACCTCGCTTGATCTATTGAAGTTTTGGAGGATTATTATCTTAAATTATCTCAATTTAACTCATTTCAATTCATTTAAAATAATTAGATTAATATTCAACCTGAATTGATTCGAGAGAGATGTTATCAAAATATTTTAAAAAAAAATTTGATATGTTTCATATTGTCAAAATAAAGAAAACTATAATTTAATTAAGTAGAAAAATATTGAAAAAGAACAAATAAAATAAGTAAAACTTAATAAAAACTGAGTTGGTTTGGGTCTTGCTGCTCTATAACCCATTACTCAACCCGTATTGATCCAACCTTTTTTGACTCAAGTAAATTTTGATTGGGTTGGGTCTTGACCCATTTGTTGTATTAATCCATTATAATCTGCTCAAAATTTGATTCAACCCGCCCAATTACCACCCTTAGACTATTGACATGTATTTGTTTTGCTTACTAATCTATGGGGGTGAAATAGGAGTGAAAATGAAATATGTTGAAGTGTTGGGAGACATAATTAATGTGGAACCTCATTGTAAAATTTATTCTTTTCTATTTTAATAAAGAAAATCGATTTATTCCTTTTCTAAAAAACTTATTTTCCTAAATATTTAGATCACAAATATGAGGAAATTAGCACTCCATAAGCATTTTTACGAAGTGTTTAGCACATGCTACTATTTGTCCATCCACATCTCCCACATTGGTGGAAGAAAGTTTTGTAATGAATTTTTCCCCTTACAAATTGAAGTGTAGTTTTAGGATTTTAAAATACACTTCTCACTTGTCTTCTCATCATTTAAAACATTTGTAAGGTAAGAATTTTTTTTATCGAATCTCGTAAATTAGTTGTTCTTTTTTATTTATCCTCTTTTACTATTTTTAGTGGCTTTTATTTTGGAATAGTAATTGTGAAATAATTACACTCTACCCAGTTTTCTTATGCAACAATTGATATCAAAGCCAAGGTTCTGTCTGAGTATGCTCTATGGTTGCAGCATACCTTGATCTTCCACATCAGAAAAAAAATTTCTTGGATCTGTATTGTCAAGATATTTCTTTCTTAGTATGCTCTATGTTTACAGCATAGTCAGAGGGAAATAAAGAAATATCCAACTCAGACAAGCCACAGGAGTCCACCTCAAGTGTCAATAACACGTCGTTGGTATCTTTGCTTATGTTATGAATTCAGACAAATGCGAAGTTTGCAGTTAAATTTTTGACAGAATAGGACATTTTGGGATGTGGAATGCAAGGTCAAAGATGTTCTTTTTTAACAAGGATTAGATCTTGCTCTAGAAGAAATGAAACCAGATAATATAGGAGATGCAAATTGAAGATTCATTAACTGTATTACTTGTGGTACCATTCGGTTCTTCCTTGGAAGAGTACAGAGTACTCATTCACAAAGGAAACTTCTATTAGTAAATTGTGGAAGGCATTGGAGAATAAATTTTTAAAGAAAAATATTCAAAATAAACTTTACATGAAGAAAAGAATATTTCACTTCACTTATGTTCCTAGTAGCACAATGAATGATCATATCACCAGTTTCAATAAATTAGTTACAAATTTGTAAAATATGGATGTAAGATTTATTGATGGTGATCTAGCGTTGATGTTGTTGGCATCCCTTCCTGATGAGTACGTGCACCTTGAAACTATCCTACTTTATGCGAGGAATGAAGTGGATGAAATTTCTCTGAAAGAAGTTTGGTCAGCTTTGTATAGCTATGAACAAACAAAGAAAGAGACACAGAAGAACGGAGAAGGAGAAACATCAATAACGAGAGGTCATTCTCAAAATCAAATGAGAACGAAGAAGGGGAGATCCAAGTCAAGATCATCCACGCCCAACAAAGATGAATGTGCCTTTTGTCCAGAAAAAGGGCACTGGAAGAAAAATTGTCCAAAGTTGAAAAACAAGGTCAACGAAAAAGCTACCATGGATTCAAATGTAGCTAATTGTGATGACTCTGATTTCTCAAGTTACAATGGAGCCATCCACATCATCTGATGTATGGTTAATGAACTCAGCATGTAGTTATCATATGTGTCCTAATCAAGACTGGTTTGTTGACCTACAAGAAGGAGAATGTGGAGTTATCCACACTGCAGACAATAGTCCTCTTACCGCATATGGTGTTAATTCAATCCGATTAAAGAATCATGATAGATTGAGCAGAACATTGGCAGATATTCGGTATGCACCAGATTTGAAGAAAAATCTCGTCTCTATAGGAGCCACAGACTCAAAGGGGTTCAAAATCACTGTAGACAATGGAGTGTGAGAATATGCTCTAGTGCACTGGTGGTAATGAAGGCCATTCGTAAGGACAATAATGTGTACTGCTATCATGGTAGTACAATTATTGGGACAGCAGCAGTAACATCCAGTGTTGACAAAAGGGAAAAGGCAACCAATCTATTGCATATGCGCTTGGGACATGCAGGAGGAAAATCCTTCAAACTTATAAGATCAAGGATTGTTAAAAGGTGTTAAATCTGGATACTTGAATTTTTGTGAGTGTTGTGTGAAAGGAAAGCAAATAAGGGTTAAATTTGGAACAACTTTCCATAATACGAAAGGTATTTTGGATTATGTTCACTCTGATGTTTGGGGTACTTCCAAAACACCTTCATTAGGTGGGAAACACTACTTGTAACCTTTGTTGATGACTTTTCACGAAGAGTACGGGTGTCTACGATGAAGACTAACGATGAAGTGTTGAAAATATTTCTCAAATGAAAGACGATGATAGAAACTCAAAGTGGCAAAAAGATCAAGTGTCTTTGCACAAAAAATGGCGTAGAAAATACAAAAATAATTTTTTCCAGAAGGTTTGTGAAGAAAAAAATCATCAGACATTTCATATTCAGAAATATACCACAACAGAATGGAGTGACAGAATGCATAAATCAACTTTGCTGGAGAAGGTTCGGTGTATATTGTCCAACACTGGCTTGGGCAAAGAATTTTGGGCTCAGGCAATAACATATGTGTGCCATATCATAAATCATTTGCTATTTGTTTCAATCAGTGGGAAGACACCATTTGAAAAATGGTATGGGAAACCTGCTGCGGATTATGACTCTTTACATGTATTTGACTTAATTGCATATTATCATGTGAAAAAGTCAAAATTGGATCCGAGAGCTAAGAAGGTTATCTTTATGGGAATTACTTCTGGAGTCAAAGTATATCGCCTATGGTGTTCAGAGACAAGAAAAGTAATATTCAGCTGAGATGTTACTTTTAACGAACCTGCTATGGTGAAAAAGGATGCAGATGTAGATACAAAAGTAACTGATAGTGCTTCAAAGCAGGTGGAGTTTGAGGAAAAATTTATTTTTCTTCTACAAAAAGCAGATTAAGAAATAAATGATGATTTGGAAGAAGAGTCAGCTGAGACGCAGGTTCCAACTCAAGAATCTGAACAATAATTTGAGTCAATAGGAATCCATAAACCCAAAAGAACTATGAAAAAGTCGATGTGTCTCATAGAGACGATGACATGTGCAACTCAGTCATTATTTATGACGGACCACTTATAAAGAAGCTATCCAAAGTGGTGAAGAAAACTGGAAAGTCGCAATGAATGAGGAAATGAAGTCCCTTCTTCAAAAACAATATGGGGAAACTAGCAAACCTCCCTAAGGGCAAGAAAACTATTGGGTGCAAATGGGTATATGCAAAGAAAGAAGGATTTCCTAATAAAAAAGATATTCGCTACAAAGCAAGATTGGTGGCCAAAGGATATGCTCAAAAATATTTAGGCCGATCGCGCGCTCGAGGCACACGAGACTCCAGTATCATCACTTGCCGCGACATCCATTGACGTGGATTCGTATTTAGGTCGGTCTCGCGGAACACCCCTGAGCCCCCATAAGTCCAGGAGGTACACCCACGAGCAATCAGAGTGTGAATAGATGAGTGGATCCATGGGTAAACAACCACATAAATTTGGGTCCTCAACCCTATGTCGGCACGTGGCACCTGATCCAAAATATACATGCGGAAAGGTGGAACGTATCCCCCACGGGAGAAAGAATCCCTCTCGGATAACAAGTGTGTCTCAACTCAGAATATCAATCTCGGGGCCTCGCCCCAAAAGTGTAGTCAACATGGCCCCAAGCCCAAAGTAACGGCAATTGCTCAGTCCCTTTAGAATCGACACCCGGTCTCTGACACTTGGATGTGATCACCGGAGACCAGAACCACCGGAGCGTCACTCAGATCTAGACACTCGAACGTGATCACCGGAGACTTGGACAACAGGGTATGTCATCTAGGCATTAGAGCGTAACATCAGAAAAATCTCCCACTCTCTAATCGGATCCGGATCCGGATTCCCCAATTATATCATCTCTCCTAAGTCACAATAACCAACTCATTCCCAAGTTATGCACGGAACTCAGAGCAGCAGCGAACCTCAGTATGACAGTGCGTAGACCTCAATAATTATAATAGAATTGAGCTCAGCAGGAAACCATGCTACATTCTAGCCTGCCTCGTGTACTAGAAATAAAAATGCAGTAATAACAGGGGTATCATGGGTGCCCCTGACTGATAGGCCCAATAGAATCATAGTATGCTCGTAATCAAGTCATGGTATAACATAGAATCAATGCACAGTCTTTCAGTCCACATATCTTTGTAGTAATATGCAATACACACTCATATAAGTGCAAATAAAGTCGGTACGCATGCCTATCCCAGGCTCTAGCTCGTATTTAGCTCTTACTAGACCCTTTTCTATGTAAAGTAACTCATAGAGCAACATCAGAATAACCTAAGCTAAGGATCAAGAGGTTAGATGATCAGAAGGATGTCACCTACTCAAAATCGTATTGCAATCCAACAGCTATCCAAGATATTGCCAAGGCAACCAGAAATAGATACTAGATTTAACGCACATGGTAGCATGTCATCACAGGTCAACCTCAAAACCTAGTACATTTTTGTGGCCTCAGACCACATACATACGCACAAACAAGAGTCAAGCTCAGTGTACATACCTATCACATGTTCACAGCTCTAACCAAATCCTTTCAAGCCCTTTCGTAGTCATATAATGTAAGAACTCAGGTAATATAGCAGTTACAGCCAACATAATCCTTAATACAACAACTACCATTCCATAACAATATATATATACGACATACAAATTTCATCCAACCATATACATCGTATACTCTACAATACCATTCATAAACAATACATTTCTATACATTTCAACTCAAATATGTAAACCTTTCAACTCAGTCTAAGTTTTAGAGAAAGTCTAGCCTATTGTAATGCTAATCATATGTTTTAGGGCATCATTACGAATATTATGGGGGAAATACTGTGTTTTCTCAAGTACAACACAATGCGTGAGAAAGCCTAAATTTCTTCAACTTCTAAGAAGTTTTTAACATCAAACTTAATGATTATAATGAGGTATTTTCTCCAATCATGAAACACTCCTCCATTAGAGTTTTGTTGGCTTTGGTAGCGCAATTAAATTTAGAACTAGTTTAGATGGATGTGAAAACAACATTTTTACATAGTGATTTGGAAGAGGAAATCTACATAACTCAGCCAAAATGATTCAAAGTTGCAGGAAAAAAAAACATGGTGTGTAAACTTGAAGAATCTTTGTACAGATTGAAACAATCTCCAAGACAATGGTACAAAAGATTTGACAAGTTTATGCTGCGACAGAAATACGTGAGAAGCAAATACGATCAGTGTGTGTATTTGCGCAAGCTTAAAGATGGTTCTTTCATATATTTTCTCCTATATATTGATGATATGTTAATAACTTCCAAGAATTTGGGAGAAATTGAGAAGCTGAAAGCTCAACTAAGCAAGGAGTTTGAGATAAAGGATCTGGGAGATGCGAAGAAGATTCTTGGCATGGAGATAACAAGAGACAGACTTTCAAAGAAACTTAAAAATTTATATCAAAAAGAGTACTTGAAGAGGGTGCTAGATCGATTTGGTATGGATGAAAATACTAAACCAGTTAGCACTCCATTGACTCCCCCATTTTAAGCTTAGTGTTGATATGTTGCCAAAAGATGAAGTCGAAAAAGAATATATGTCAAAAAGTACCATATGCAAGTATTTTTGGTAGCTTGATGTATACAATGATTTGCACAAGATTTGACATTTCACATGATATTGGGATTGTGAGTAATCCAGGAAAGGAACATTGGCAAGCTGTGAAATGGATTTTGCAGTATTCGTAATACCGTCGATATTGAGTTAATTTTTGAGCAGGAAGAAAGTTCGTGTGTAGTTAGATATTGTGACTCAGACTATGTTATTGATCTGGGCAAATGAAGTTCAACTACTGGTTATGTGTTTACTTTTGTAAAAGCACCAGTTATTTGGAGGTCTACTTTACAGTCAACTGTTGCTTTGTCTACAACTAAGGAAGAGTATATGGCAATTACAGGTTGTGAAGGATGTAATTTGGCTTCAAGGATTGCTTAAGGAACTTGGTATCAGACAAGAGACTATTACAATATTTTCTGATAGTCAAAGCACTATTCAATTAGCAAAAAATCAAGTTTATCATGCAAAAATGAAGCACATTGACGTTCGATATCACTTCATATGAGAGATCATAGAAGTAGGTGGAGCCACAGTGCAGAAAATCAAAACTACACAGAATACTGCTGATATGCTAACAAAAGTGATGATTGCGATCAAGTTTACACATTGTTTGGACTTGATCAACATTGTTTAACATTGATGTTCAAAAGCTGATGTAACAGCCCGGACCCGCACGTGCATATATTGTCCGCTTTGCCAGCCATGGGTCGCCTATACGGCCATGGACCAGCGCACGGTTTTGTTTCTCCCAGGTTTCCCTGGGAAAAGGCCTATGCACATGTAAGTTCTA
>JAPFFP010000099.1:6525471-6566603 GCA_026153255.1 Solanum medicagineum
ATTTTAATTAATATAGGATAATATCGATTTTTAAATAAATATCCACTTTAGCCCATAAGTTAAATTAATTATTTAAAGCTATCCCTCTACTAAATAATAAAAATTATGGAATATAGTCCAAGATACTCTTTTTAAATTATCAAGATAAATCTTGTAGGAAATCAAGAGCACTAATTCTCAAAATGACCTAACGGGTCATTACAATTACATGCTCCATAAATGCTAGGTTAAGTCTTTTTAAAGAATGTTGTATTGACATTTAATCCTATAAGAAAAGAGCGACATTGTAGTTGTAATCTTTTCTCTAAAAATATATGAGCATTAATTTAGTAATAAATACTAAGCAAAATTGATCTAATTTAGGGCACTCTTTGTGGAGCCAAAAGCTTTTATACTCGTCCTATTTTGTTAAGATATATAAAGAATATTTAGTGAGAAAAGGAATTCAAAAAGAATTAGTAAACGGATTGTTTTCTATTGGTGCTCGGTGGCTTATGATGCCTCCTGCAGGAAAAAGCATTGTCGAAGTTTACGACATCTTTAGCAACCTTCTTGCCTTTTCAAGATATTGTGAGGACAAGTGTCTTATCAAAGATATAGAGTCGATGCTTGATGGATCTCTTTGGATAACAAGCGTAAACTATGCCTACCCATTATATTTACAAAGATCATTGACCAACTTTTAATCTTTCATAAAGGACCTGGATAGTTGTCTTAAGATTGACAGCTTCATACGTTCTCTCAATGAATGACATTCAATATCTTGGCGATTTCATATATTTCCTCTCGATGAATGACATTCAATATCTTGTTCTTCACCTTCCATCGAGAGAGAGACACTTGTGCTCTTCACTTTTCATATGTTCGCAGCTAAACCATCTGAATCTTCATTGCTGCTCGATGAATTATCCATCAACCTTTCAAGGTTTTGAATTATCCTTAAGCTACTTGAAGTCGCAATTTCTTTTGATTTCCTAAAAAGATTAACATCTCATTGTCCCTTACTTGAGCAGTTGGTCTTGTCTACCTGAGAAAGATTAGACACAATTGGAATTAGCACCCCCATATTGAGATTGTATAATTTCATGAGAGAACATATAAGTTCTATCTACCTAAAGAATGCTCCATCAGGTGAACGTAACTCTGCAAGGTGAAATTATGCAGGTACAGGATCTTGATTTTACAAAGGTTTTCGAGTCTTGTTCTTCTCTTGAGCATCTCAATTTTGATTTCTTTGTTCCAGGGGTAAATGTTGCTTTATTACTTCACTGGGTTATTGGCCTGCGCTTTGCGCGGTCATAACTAATTTAATTAAATTTTTATGTCTTAATATTAAAACTAATAGAATACTCTAATTAAACGTGAAATTATGTCGGTAAAGGATCTTGATTTTACAAAGGTTTTCGAGTCTTGTTCTTCTCTTGAGCATCTCAACTTTGATTTCTTCGTTCCAGGGCTAAATGTTGCTTTATTACTTCACTAGGTTATTGGCTTGCGCTTTGCGCGGTCATAACTAATTTAATTAAATTTTTATATCTTAATATTAAAATTAATAGAATACTCTAATTAAACGTGAAATTATGCCGGTAAAGGATCTTGATTTTACAAAGGTTTTCGAGTCTTGTTCTTCTCTTGAGCATCTCAACTTTGATTTCTTCGTTCCAGGGCAAAATGTTGCTTTATTACTTCACTAGAATATTGGCCTGCACTTCGCGCGGTCATAAGTAATCTAATTAAATTTTTATATCTTAATATTAAAATTAATAAAATACTCTAAAGTTACTATGTTCATTCTATACAGAAAATTTAGCATTATAAATATATGTCAAGAACGTTTATTAATGTAATATTGCTAAAGTCCTAGTTATCTTCAATTATATTTTTGATTATAACATTATTTCTCGAGATAATTGATTTTTCAATAATGCTTGAACTCCCAAATCAGATTGTCCATTAACTCAATAATCTTTTCACTAGTTGTACAAAAAATTATGAAATCTGGAAAAGAATAAACAAGAAAGTAGGTCTAGATCATGGAAGAAACTCAATACCAACCTGAGTTGTAATGAAATTCGGTTTTCAGCAAAGAAACAACGGCACCTCCTTCCATTGAGCAGAAATCTATTCAGACATGGAGATGAAGGTGCACTGAAGAGAGATGGGGCATAACTTTTTTTGAGACTATGATGTGAAATATAAGTTAAAGTTAGATAGTAATAGTTATTGTTTTTCTTTAATTTTTACATCTTATTATACTTTTAAATTATTTTATAGATATTTTTACCATCATTTTAAATTCTTGCATCTTTTAAAAGTTCAAATTGTGACCGCTTTTTTAAATCGTAGAAGGTTATCAGCACACTAATTTTTCATATATTAGATAAGTCTAAAATTTTCAAGTATTTCAATCATTAGTTACCTGGAAAAATTATTTTGAATTATACTTTTATAATACTTACATGGGACCATACTTATATATTATTAACGTCTTATCTTAATTAAAATAACAAGTAACTGCCTTATCCACCTTCTTAGTGTGAACAATTAATTTTTTCAATCAAATTTGAGATTTTCTATTATATTAGCTTTATTAAATAGTTCTTTTAGGTTTAAATTATATATTTAGAAACTTTTACCTTTAAAAATTTAAAACTATAAAAATGGAATCACATCTTAGAATATATTTTTTTATTTTACAAAAGAAAAGAAAAAACAAAAATATGTCTTCTTTTTTGTGCATGTTTTAATGAATAAGCTAATAATTTTAATATTTTTCTTAATCATATTTCATTAAGATCTAGCTTTTAAAGTTTTCTGTATTTTCATAGTCAGTTAACATTTCATTATTTTAATTTTTAAAGAAAAACATAAATATAAAAAAAGACAAAAGCTAAAATAGAAAAAATAAATAAAATTAGACACCAAAAAACTTCCTACACCTTGCACGTTCTAACCCCATTCCCCATAACCCATTAATCACGCACCCATTACATGCTACAATTGATTTAAATCGTCAGTTGTTTATTAAAATTCAAATTTTGACAGTTACAAAATAGTTTACTTGGGATATCAAAAAATCAGAAGTGTTTAGCCATTTAGGTTAGGGATGTCATGCTCCGAGAGGGTACCCAAACGTAATGGGCACTCAAAGATTATTGCTAGTCCCCAAGCGAATCGCTTGGTTCATGATCACATTCATTCATTCATACATTTTACTAATCATCATTCATCACCTAGTCTCAAAATAATATTATAATAAAAGGCTAGTAGGGAAGAATTAGCTCACAATCTTACATCAACATTCGTCTCTAGTCTATAAAGCCTCTATCACTATCGAGTGGTGCCAATCACAGACCCATGACTACCTCAATCAAAATAAAGCTAAGCAAATCTAACTCAAAAGCAAGATGGAAATAAAGTAATGAATCCTCCGAAATAAAGGAGGCTTACCAATCAGTTGAACGTCTCAAATCCTCAACGATGGGCCTATTGACGGTCTCCAAATCATGTATCTACATCATGAAATGATGTAGTCCCAGAGGGGGACGTCAATACGTGGAATGTACTAGTATGTAAAATAGCTGAATAAAACTGAAACAAGTAGAATAATATGACAACAAATCAACTCAACTCAAAAGGTTCAACTCATCTCAACTCGGTAAAACATCCAAATTTAAAGTAAATCATACCCTTTACAATGTTAATTTGAAAAGAAAAGAATGACTCCGTTAGAACATCTCATGCTCAATCAATGTTACTTGGGAGTTTCTCTTAACCGACATTTATCCTATTGCGCCACCTTTAAGTTAGGTGGGGCACAACAAATTGGCATCGTTGCCACGCCGGTCCTAAACTTACCACGGTAAAGGACATAATATCTCTATCTCTCTTTCTCTCTCTTGGATCTAATGAGAATTGTCCAACTGTTGGGACAAGAGTCGCCAGAACGGGCTGCACGACTATCCTACGCTGGCAAACGCAGTTCTGGGTGACACTCCTCTCCCAACTCGGTGCTCAATAACGCTCCAAAGACTAAAACATGCACAATTATCTATCAAAACAATCTCCTTTAAGACTCGTATCATCTATCATCATCATCTATCAATGAAATTATTATGAAAAAGTATATTTATACTGTCATCAATATGTACTCAAAATATCATTTAGACTCAATGCTCAATTCAATCAAAACTCATTAACATGTCAAGTGTTTCCTTACAAAAACTCATGCTTTACAAATAATCTCTGCATATCACCAAAACTTTCTCTCAAATCATTATTCATGTTTAACAGTTATGTTCATGAAACTCAGTAAAGACATGCTAAAAGAACTTATCAGTGTTTAACATGCTCGGTATGACCATCAAAACTCAGTTTTCAAAATAATGCATAAAAGCAACCATAGTCCTCAATTAGGGTTCATGTGGATGAGGATATGAACATACATTCAAATAATTAGTCAACTTCAAGAAGATTGTATACGGGAATACAATAGAAACTTAATTCAAGAATTAAATCAATAAACTACTTCAGGAATCATGTGTGTAGACTTAAGAACTTTCAACTCTCATCGAAGACCATTTATGGGACACGTGGGAGAACAATCACATGTTTTTAGTTTAGTCTTACATACCTGGAAAGTTGATATCACAATTGAAACTTGATAAATGCTAGCTTTCTTGGAGAAAATTCTTGATCTCGGTAGTTCCTTTAGAGAGGAAGAACATGGAAAGACATTATTTAAAGGGCTTCTCCGATCTTTGATTCTTGAATTCTTGACTCACAATTTTTAGAGTTCTTGATGAAGAACCCTATATTCTTGAAAAAGAAGAATCAAGAAATCCTTTCTTGGGATTCTTAAATTCATCTTCTTGAAACCTTTGAGGATGAATCTTGAAAGCTAATCCTAACTTGATGACTTTCTTGATGATTCTTGAGCGTTTATGTTTAGGAGTGAAGAGAGAGGGTTTTGATTATGAAAATTGATGTTTTATGCGTTTTGGGACCTTAAATAGATCCCCAAAGGTTTTAGGATAAAAGTACCCTCAAAATAAAAAGAAAAAAAATATCATTGCTTATCCAGTAAGAGTCCGCGTATGGTCCACGACGCAGAGCTATCATGGATCTTCGGATAAGAGTCCGCGTATGGTCCACGACGCAGAGCTATCATGGATCTTCGGACAGCTCTGCAGGTCTTCAGTAAGACGGTCATAACTTTCTACTTCAAACTCTGATTAAGGGTAAATTGAATACGTTGGAAAGCTAATTTAATTATCTTCGATTTGATATATTATGGGTCATCTAAATCATTATACTTTAGGAGATATGGTCATTTGAAATTGACCCTTCTATCGACTCATACGAAAACTTTGTTACTGGAAATTCTTTGGACTTGGCTTGGTGTAAAAGATCCCTTATGACTCTGAATCATATCTAATATACTTTAAATACTTAGGAATTGATCCTAGCATATATATACAACCTAAAAATTGTTGGTCCATCTAACTTTTATAAAATCTTACATTAGAACCGTGACCTTATATCATCTCCAATTCTATTCTCATACTAAGAAATTGGTTTTAACATATATGCTCTACTAAGAATTATCCATTAAAATCCTATATCATGTGAAGGATGGCTCAATCTTAGTTTAAAAAAAAAATTGGGTGCTACAAGGGGTTACTCTTAAACTACCCATAGGATTGGAGCCCTTTATTGCGTAGGTTTCTCTCGATTTTGTTCATTTTTTTTTCCTTTTGTTGACAAATGGTTTCAAGACCATCAGATTGCTCTTTCAGATGATCAATTATGGTCTTTCGCCCTTGCTCAAGAATAAGGTTTTGTTCTGTACCCATATCATACCTTGATATTTTGAGTTTGTTTTTCTTTTATAAATACGTATTGCTTTCAAATTTTCATTTGGGCCGTACTTACGTATTGTTTATGTAATTTTTTTCTCTGTTCGCAAATCGTGAAGTTTATTTCTTGAGGTTAACTTTGTATTTCTTCTGTTTTTGACAATAACCTATGGCAAAATGCGATGAAAACACTCTCTTTGGATAGATATTTTTATCATGTACAAAGTTTATTAGCAGTTTAACGGCATGACTCTACTAGGATATGAAATATTATAGATTTTGGATTCTAGATTCTAATCTTTTAAGAAATAAAAAATGAGTTGATATTGTTTTGTTTAGGTGAGAGAGAATTTAAAACAAGACATTATTGAAAAGGTTGTTTTGCTAAACAAGATATTAAGGTAAGTTGTTTGTTTACCAATTCAGTAAGTTTTTTTTTAATCATTTCTACTAAAAATATGCTTATGTTTTAATTAATTAATACAAGATATTAGTATTCTTTTGTATGATAATGTTATAATAAAGTGCACAAGTATTGTTGGACATTCCAAAATAGTATAAGGGCCAATAAAGTTGGACGGAGGGAGTATAAAAGTTTTGAATGTTTTGGGTAAAAATGATCGGTCTTCAATGTTTTGAGAACATGTGCCGTGCGTACATATAGCTACACTCTTTGTCCTTTAATTTTATTATTACTTGAAATATTTTTTTTCAATACAAATATACTTTGGCGCCTAAAGTTTTTATTAAAACAAAAGTTTTATTTAAAAGACTTTATATTACAATTTGGGACTGGTTAGTAAATTTTTTTGCGACTAGATTTAATACCTTTGTAATAAATTATACAAATAAAGACTAAATAAAAATTTTGTCCCAATAGATATACGTTTCAAGACAAAATTATTAGTCTGTCCCAAAATTATTAGGCTTATTGTGTTTCGACATTTGGCTATTTATAAAAGTTTCTCTAGAACATTCCGGAGCAATTATTGAGTTAGTGATGAGAAGCTTTGGCTACATGAAAGCCCAAATCAAATGAAAAGAGAGAAATCTTCCGGGCAGAACGGCCCAATATTTCCTTGATCCAGCCGAATTGGGCGGTTCCAGTCCATTCCCTTTTCGTGTCATTCCACTTTTGCTCTTATTTTGTGCGAGTCCTAATTTATGGAAAAACTAATTGATTAGACAAATATTTTCATAATATCTAATATTAAATTTCACTATATTGTAAAATAATTTCATAATATATCATTTTCTCTTCCTATCTCGTCTTCCCCCCTCTCTCTCCCTCTTGCTCCTCCCCTTTTCTGCACAGTTACCATGGCACTTAAGAGGCAATTGATGCATATATTAGTGTATATTTTTAATAGCATATACTTGTATCTATGCATGAATACACTAAATATTTGATAATATGTACAATAATGAAATTGATATTGAATACACTAGATAAAAGTGATGTTGAATACACTAGATACAATTAATTTTGAGTACACAAATATATGAAATTAATACTTAATATACAAATATATAAAATTGTGAAACTCAGATACATACAGAAAAATAGAAAGGCGAAAGATGAAATACATTTAGTAGGTACAATATATCTAAAAGCAACCATATGCAATTATTGAAACTATTAACGCATTAAGTATAGTGTGTTTAATGAAAGCTGTTTTTCATTTATTTCTTTCACAAAAGTGTTTTTTAGTTATTTTTTTTATGAAGTATAAAGTTATATTTATGTATAATAATATGTCACAAGTTATGTCCTAGTATAATTTTTACATTTCACTAAATAAAATTTAAAAACAAAATAAAACATAAACTCAACATCATTATCCTACAAAAATTTCTATTTTATGTTCTTTATAAGATCATATGGACTCTTCCATAGTCACCAATCACCATCGTTAGTGGATCGTTTTGAATTGGGATTTGGGGTTTATCTCATTATTGTATTTATCATTTGTCCATCAAAATGTTTTAGAAGCGTATTGCGAAGATCACAAAGTATGGTTCAACAAGTCTTTAGCTTGCATATACTAGTCTTTTTGTAGCTATGTCTCTTTTTAGTGTTACATTATATAACTTTTGATTAGCATTTTAATATGGATTTTTTAAATCAATAAAACTAATTTCCATATAATTTTAAAATATCAAATTAATTTAATCTTATTTAGCTTTGAAATTAGTCAAAAATTGACCTTAAAAAAATTAAAAAGTTAATTTCAAATCGTAAATACTTTTCATATAGTTTTTGAATATCTAAATATTTATTTTAAAATATCAAACTAATTTAACTTTGAAAATAAGTCAAATTGACAACATGACAATTAAAAAAAGACAGACCAAATATCATCTAGCCAAAAAAATTAAAAAGTTAATTTCCAATATTTTATATTCATTGACTTTAGCTCATGCAAATTATCTAAAGAAATGGACAAATTAACTTTGAGCTGCTAATGAAAGAGCAACGTATTAAGAGTAAAAGAGGGAGATGAATAATATTCAAATTGAACCGAATATTTGATTCCCTCATTAATACATCATCAAGCGCAATTCACTTCATATTTAGTATTTATTTTTTTAAAAGCAATAGAAGTACTCGATTATCGAAAGCGTGGAAAGAATAAGCCTATAAGAAAGTCAAATAAATAATTTACACACAAATTTTATTTCCAAAAGACCTGAGATTTTTGGATAAGCTTTTTTAAAGCTAAAATTCAAAAGTCAAAAATAGATATCAATTTTTGGCTTTTCTTTTGTACTTTTAAAAGTAAGGTGATAATTAAAGGGATCAAAATGGGTCAAGACAATAAAGAAGTCAAAACTCAATACAACTCAAAATTGCTTGGGTCAAAACATATTGAGTAATGGATTTCAGAGCAGGTCAAGACCCAACCCGACCAAACTTTTACTAACTTGTACTTATTTTGTTTGTTTTTTTTTCTATATTTTAATATTTAATTGAATTGTATTTTTCTTTATTCTAGCTATATAAAACATATCAAATTGAAAAAAAATATTTTAAAAATATTTTTGACAAAATCTCTCTCGAATCTATTCATATTACATATCAACCCAATTTTAAATGGATTGAGCTAATAACTCCACCCCCACTCCCCAAAACTTCAATGAATTAAACTTAATTTTGCCACCTCTGCTAAAAACACTTTATATCTTTACTAAAGACCTCTAAAAATAAAAACAAATATTTAAAAACTAAAAATAAATGTGGTAGTTAACATTCCTTGGTGTATTTGAAATGCCAAAATGCTAATCCATAAAAAGGACAACAGGATGAGTACACGTGATATATACCCCAAGATTAATATGTGATTCAGCAAATGGAATACTAGGATAAGGCCAAAGACAGCAAAAAGAAGATTGAGAGTTGAGACATAAAGAAATGCAAAATATGATAATCTGTTGGCCAAGGAACATGATCTTTTAAACTTTTAATACCACTTTAATGTGCATTAAGAAAATAATTGGTATCCAAAGTCTCTTTTGATTGGGCAAAGTTAATGTATTAGCAAGCACAAAGAAAATGGAATTTGGCCCCTATTCATGAAAGCCCTCTTATAAGCACAAAATCCATCAAGGATCAAAAAAACTGGTAAACAAATTAGTAAGTATTACAATCAAGAAAATTTAACATATAGCCACTCATGCTGGAATTTCAAATCCTGAACATTTGATTGATCCCATGGATATGTCAATCTCTATCAAATTGTCTTCTTCATACACATCACTTATATCTGTCAAGAAATCCATTAGGTAATTCTGCTGAAAGATGGATTCTGGTACTAAATCTGCAAATACTAGATCCTTTTGGTTTTGCTGATGAAAAGACCTATCTTTTACAAATTGACCACTTGGAAGTGCTATTTCAATTAGACTTTCTTCATCAGAAATTGAACCATCTGAGCATACTGGACTCTGTTCCAACTCACCTGTGAATGGCCAGTCAATATCTGAATCTTCACTTGAAGAAGATGAGGGGCCACCAAGAGACTCACTTTCTGAATACAAATCATGAATTTGAGACACCCCATTTCCAATTCTTGGATTTTGGACTGATGAAACTTCCTTAACTTGTCCAAAGTTCTCATTCTGAGTCACCCCATTTTCAATTCTTGGATTCTTGACTGATAAAACTTCCTTAACTTGTCCAAAGTTGTCATTTTGAGCCACTCCATTTTCAATTCTTGGATTCTTGACTTCCTCAACTTGTCCAAACTTGTCATCTTGAGCTTGTTGGTGTGATACAATAAGCTCAACTTGACTGTTGAGAGTTGTTTCTTCTTCTTGGAATGATTCCTTCAGTATTTTGTGTTTCTGCTTTGATAATGTGAAAGCTATGGTAGACACAACCAAAACTGAAGTTGTGATGGAAATAGAAACAGCCCCATATCCTGAAAAACTGGCAAATAACAAGTATGGTGGAACCAGAACAGCAATCCATGGCATTGAGCTTCTGAGGAGAGACATAGAAGAAGACATTTGATTTGGGGTTTTCAAGATTTTGCAAAAGAAATAACAAGGAACAAAAAGGGCAAAAGGAGGAAAGTAGTTATACCCAATCAAGTGTCACTTGTAAAAAGTTTAATGTTGGATAAAGGAAAGGGAAAGATGGGAACTTTCTTCTCTCTTCTTGAAAAACTGTGATTTTGATGATGCAGAGAAGAAGCATGAACATCAACAAGATAATTGACACTTCCAATCTTGATTTAAGAAAGCGTCAAAAACACATCTGAGATTAAGAAAGCAAATATAGCACTTCACTACACTAGCTTGAGTCAAGTGCATACAAAAACTTGGTAGGTAAACTAAATTGGCAAAAGAAGGAACTAAAAGTGGAAGAAAAGAAGTGGTTTAGCAGGTTTTAAATAATTAGCAAACAAGGATTAACTTGATGGGGTGTTTCCTCTTCATAACCCCACCTAGAGAAATGCAATTTTTGTTTTTCTAACACTAATCTAGTGGTCTTCCTCTGTCACTGATTCTCTTGAAATCCTAAAACCCTCTACTGTGTCAACACTTTGAAATTTGAGAAAGCCATGTGCTGATCTCTGAGCTCACCACATGGCATTTACCCTTCCTATTTCCATAAAAATGAGCCACAAAAGACAAGAAATGGTTATTCTATTCTATGATTAAAAACTTTGCAACTTCAAGAAAACCATTATCACAGCAAATACCTGAAAGTTTTATCAAGATTCAGATGGATAAGCTTCAATAAAAAAGCAGCAACCTTTTTTTGTTTCACAACTAAGAACCTTGCTTTCTCACTCATCTATGGCATTGACTGAGTTTAAGTACCACCAGTTACTCTTTTTTCTCCTTTCTGCAACTGCACCTTGACTTATAAGCTAGACAGAATCTAACTTTCTCAGCTAAGTAGGTACTAGTAACTTGTATGCTGACAATATTTTGGTCAAAATTTCAGGAAATTTTCAATTGGTGACATCAATACTTCCCAATGACCAAGACTTCTCAGAAACCAAAGTGATGCTGAACTGCGCCCATAGAAACAATTTAACCACTGACGTATTTGACACGATATTTAAGAAAAAAAATAAGATTTTTGAAATTTATAATCTAAAATTATTATGAAATATTTGTGTGCTTGAAAATTATTTTATTTCGAATAAAAGAAGAATTTTAAAATTAAATTATTTCTAATTAAAATAAAAAAATAATCTTTTTGAACAGACCAAAGAAATGGGATAAAAGGAATAATTTTTTTTGTTTCCTAAAGAAAGATGATACTATAGTTTATTAAGGATATGTTCTGTAGCCTTTTTTTAAAAAAAAATATATTATTTTTATTATTTTAACTAATGGGGAGAGAGAAGTTCTTTTTTATATTGACCTGTTAGGTAAGGAAATAGGAGGGAAATGATAGGAAAGTAGATGAATTCAAAAACTTTTTATGCCTGCCCTTTCTTAAAGTCATCCATCAACCCCAATTATTTTCTTATATAACCCTGCGTGGATAGATTTATTTGAGATGTTTTTAAGTTAAAATTATGAAATTATTATTTTAATTACATTATTTTATGCTCGATTGATCTATAGTAGAGACAATATTCTTATTAAGAAGATTAATGAAAATTTATTGCAAAAGAAAAAAAAAAAGGATTCATATCTAATGTTTATAGACCTATAAAAAGTACTTTACTGTGAATTGTTGGAGGATTTTTGAGTTTTCAAAATAAGTGAATTGTTCACTTTACAAGGGATATGCTGGAAAGTTTTTCCAATTTTATGCTTTATTTATTGAATTTCTAAGGTTGAATTTGTATGAGAAATAAATGATGCATTAAATGAGTGTTTGAAGTTTGAAAAGGATAAAAATAAAAAAATATGATTAAGTTTTATCTTTATTTCTTTTTCTTAATATGTAGGAAATAATATGATAATTCACTTATTTTGAAATCGGAGGAGCATTATATAGTAAATGAAAGGACCTTTGGTGGATGGAGAAAAAAAAAAGAAACGAATTCATATAATGAAAGGTCCTTTTGATGGATTAAAAAAGAAAAGAATTCATATATATAATGAAGGGCTTGAATGAAGAAATCACTAGCGTTAAAATGATGATAGGAAATATAAAGAAATATTTCATCAGAATGAGTCTATACTAGGATGATATTGAGCTTCTACTTATTCTAAATTCTAATGGGGAAATTTCACACACACATATATATTATAAACTAATTAATTTATAATAAATATAATTCATATTTATTTACATAAAAAATAATCTCAAATCGGTAAAATTATACATGACTATGCAATATATGAAGTGTCCCTCACTGTAATTATCCCTATTCTAATTATGAATAAGCTAACTAATGTAGTAAAAAATGAGATCTCATCCCGTGTATGTTGGTTGTTCATGATATTATACTAACAGCTTGTTCGGATGGTGGTTTGTCATGGTTTCATTATGTATGGTACTGTATGGTATGGTACGGTATGGTACAGTATAGTACCATGCAATGTTTGAATAGACTATATGTGTTGCTATTGTTTAATGATAATTTGTTGTTTGATTTGACTGTATCGTAACTTATAAATTAATAAAAATAACCTAAATTATTATAAATATTAAATTTATCAATATTTTTTAAATATTTTTTTTAAAATAAATATATAAAATCGAATAGGGAAACATACAAGCTAATATATTTTCAATATATACAAACAACACGAGAAAATAAAAAAAGTAAGAACTTTTAAGAAAACAAACCTCAAAAATAGACTAAAACGTGAAAGAAAAGATTGGAAGCGGAAAAGAAGTTTCAAAAGTTGATGCGGAGGAAAATAAACAATACATATATTAGGATAAAGTTTAAAAAGAATAAATGATAAATTAGAATTATTTAAATTAAATAGGGGTATAATTGAAAAAAAAACAGGAGAACCATGGGACACCACCAATAAATTGGTGATTTCAAAAAATGAGGATTTTCATGGTTACAGAACCATGAAACAAGACCATACCAACAACAACAACAACCATATAATTAAAGAAACAATCAAAACAAATATCGTTCACTTAATAACTATACCATACCGTGGAAAACAACTATCCAAACAAGCTGTAATAGCAATAATGTCAATTAAATTAAAAGCTTTTTTAATTATTTACCGCAAGTCTTGTCATCATGTTGAGATGAGCCTAGAGGAGATTAATTGTGCCAAAATGCAAATAATTCATATAGGTAGTATCATTGTTTTAAGATAATGAAATGATAGATGAAGATTAATGTTGTCATACAATTAAAGTTGGAATATTAAAGTGAAGAAGTGTTACTGGGGTGTTATATGATAGAAGGATGTCTGGCAGGTAAGTTCTATAAGACTGATAATGTTATATGCATGATAATGAATGTTGGGTGCTAATCAAAGTCCAACGTATTTACAAGATGAGTGTTATAGAGATACAAATATTAAAATTGACATGTGATCATACAATATATGGCAATATTAAAAATAATCATATGTATCAGAAAATGCAAGTAGCATGCAATGAAAATAAAAAAGTAAAAAGACAAATTGAAATGGTTGGATCATGTTATATATCAACCTACAAGTGCACACGCTAGTATTAGGTACAAGACGTTGGTGAGTAAAAATGTTAAAAAGGAGGCATGATAAACCTAAGATCATATGAAAGACCCATAAATTTTTGAAATCACTATTGACTTGACTTGAAAGAAAAGATCAATATACTCAGTTATATTTATTAGTTGGGAGTAAGTTTTAGATTTGTTAACGAACTTTTAGTAATATTATTATACAAAGATTGTGATTCATATATTCGACTCAATTTATTATTGTTGGATAAACAAAGGGATTGATGCTTTCTTGATACAATAATGTAATCAACCCCATTATCTCTCTCTCGTACAAAAAGTTATCCACATCAAACTTTTTTTTGGTTTCCCAAAGTATCTTCACCGCCGACAGCCATGAGATTAATTCTTCGTTCCACGGTCAGCACACTTAGCAATAGGAAACTGACCACAAAATTTTTTTCATTCACAAGATCGAACCCCCAATCTCTTACTTAACGGGTGAAATGCTGAACCACCACACCAACCCTCGTGATTATCCGCAACAAACTTGAAGAACAAAGAGAAGCACCTCAATTTTCTTGACACATTATCATATAGACCGCAAATTGATCAAGAATTCATCTTTCTTTCTTCTAATAATAATGACCTTGCTTTTTCTCTTTTGGTTTGTGCCTTTAATGATGGCTTTTTGCATGCTTTTAACATATGGGACATTGTAATTTAGTATTTTCTTCAACTACAACCAATTTGGCTCTCCCATCATCCAAGCACCAATTTGCTAAAGTAGAGAAATATTATATTATTATAATTTCCTATTCCAAGGTCCAGTCTTGATAATGGGGTTATTCTTTTGTTACCTAAAAGCAATATGGCTTGCCAAACTCTCAACATTCCAGAAAGTTATAATTGAGACTTTGTCATACTGAATTTGAGATTTAAAATCAAAATTTTAATTTGAAGTTTTGTTCAAAATATCAAAAATAAACACAAATTTCCCTTTTTGAGGCGTCTATGCTATTTTAATACAATAATTACGTTTCAATTCCAAATAAATTAGAATCAATTATAGAAATCTTTTACTGTTGATCGCAACACTTGATTTAAGAGCTTATTATAATTTCATATCATGAAAATTTACTAGCTTGCCTGAAAATAATTAAAAGTGAATTTTTTTACTGGATAAGGTATAAGAATTTTTCTGAAATACGAAGAAATTATAATACACATTTAAATTATGTAAAGTCTCCTAAATTATGTGAGGGTTCTATATACTATTTTCTCTCCCATGCGAGAGTTTTATTACCCCTAAACTTAATTATCAACATCCCACTTATTTTTGTTTTGACATTGTGTCCATGTTATTGCATAGTTAAGTGCACTTTTGACTGATCTTTGAATCTATAAAATTGTGTCATTCGTTTTGACATCTATAAAATTATTCGTGATATTTTAATTTGTATATATTTCTATATTTATGAAGTTGGCATAATTTTATCATAGTCTAGTTGGAGAACTGCCATACAAATAATTTTTAAAAATTAAAATTTTAAAGCAAATATAAATTAATCCAATCTAAATAGATTCTTCATATCAGATGAAATATTAACGAAATTGCAAATAACCCTACAGCCGTATGCAAATAAATCTCAAAATCGAACTTTGATCAATATTTCTTTAATTAATTTGGCTAAAAATCAAATGACGTAAATTTAAATTAATTAAAAAAATAACCCTGGCAAAGTGGGAGGTAAAACAGTAAAAGTCATGTAGCCACCTGTCGACAAATTGCAAGTGCTACTTGTCGCAAATCAAAAGTAACTTCACATGAATTGTGAAGTCCTTTGCACAAGATTAACACTACAACATTCTTAAAAGAGTGTTAATTAACATTATTTACTCTCCTAATTGTCTTGAAAACCGACCAATATTTGGGATTTGTAGTGTTGTTAAAACATGGATTAAGGAGAATGGGAGGGGACCATATCTTAATGTTGATAATGGTAAATGGTAAAGATGTGGAGAAAAGAAGTTTATACTTGAAAAACACACACGATTCATCTTGGCATATATTCAATTATTTGTTTCTATGCTTTCGCCTTGATAAATTTTAACCATAATTAATACTTAATAAAAAAAAACACTTCTTGTTATCCATCGTATTGTATTGTATTGTATTATTAGTTATGTTTACTTAAATTTATTGTGTTCGATCACTTAAATCCATTGTTAGATAATGACAAAAAGACTCATTTTGAGTGACAACCGATTTGGTGTGATCACGTTGTACCTTAATAATTTGTCCTTACATATTATCTAATACTCCCTCCGTTCATCTTTACTTATCCCCTATTGACTTGGCATAGGGGTTAAGAAATAGTAAATGATAGAGGTAATTTTATCAAATCATCCTTCGAATATAATAAATACAATTTCTTGAAAAATGTAATAGGAAAATGACTATAATTAATTAATGATAAAGAAAAATTAGAAAATAAATGTAATATTATCTCTTGATTTCATAAAGTGGACAAGTATTGTTGGACATCCAAAATAGTATAGGGGACAAGTAAAGATGGACGGAGGGAGTAATTCTATTTTATCTTTTACCTTATCTTTTCATAATAGCTCTACCCCGTTCCTTATTTTTCTTGTATTTATCATTCAAATTACAGATGTTTGACATTAAGTAATGATGTAGAATGATATAATCTATCCAAATGTTATATATATTCGTTAAAATAATATAGTACAATATAACACAAAATAATATAATATGATACGATATATTATGAAACAATACGTGAAAACCATCCGAACAAAGTGTTATAGTTATGTAGTGTTTCCTTAGCCACAGGATTAGTCTAGTTACTTTTTGCCAACTACTATTTGCGCTGAAAACCTTGTAAGGCCCAAACATATTTATACTAGAGGACTTGGTTGAGATCACCATTGTCCATTTATAAGAAGGAAAAAAGGTGTGCATTAAAAATTTTAGTTGTTGCATCAACATTACAACAGCACCAATAAAAACACAATTTCCTCTTTTTTTTACTGCATTTGAATTACTATATTATTTTTGCAACAAGAAAATCATTTAATGTATCATTAGGAGGAAACAGTAAGAATGAACCTCAAAATTAAACTTGAAATTCATTACAAGTTCCCCCTTGTATACATTACAAAAAAAATGTTGACTTCATTTCACAACCAAAAATGACTGAGAATCTTCTTAGGTTTAATTACTCACATGTAATTGTTTCTTATCTAGGTTTCCCAGCTAAAACATGAGCTCAAAAATATCTTGCGTTGACAAAATCATTAGGAGAAGTATGAAGGAAGAATAACTCAAATAGACATAAACTATAATATGTGCATAATTTATTATAATCAGTATGTTATTTATGTATACCAACTATAAAAATCAGTAAATAGTAAATTCAATTGACTATTTGCCTAAATATTCCTATGCAAAGACGCAACATAGAATTCCAGAATTCCTATATTTATACGGTGCCCAATCTATATTTTCAACCAGTACACAGCAAACAAATAAAAGCATATTTCCTTAGCTCAAAATGGTCCAACCTTAGAAAAGGGAAGAGGAGTTATAGTTACAACATTGTTATTCCCTTTTCTTACATTATAAAGAATCCTACTCACTAAAGCACTACAAATCAATCTCATCCAAAGACCTTTTTCACCTTTTGCATTTTAAAGATAGATTCCATAGCAAGCTCCCTATGCATGAAAAATTAGTTTGGGCTTGATCCATAGATAAAGGCTTTGAAGAAGCCCAAAAAGCTAGTTGGACTTTGAATTGGTCCATTATAACTTGCAAGTTCTACTATATTATAAGAGAGAATTGAGCAGCTCAAGCAAGTAGCAAGTCGATATGCGTGCTGGAGTTGTTTACTACTTCTTATATATTATGCGAGATTTATAAAAGTATTTTGATAATTTTGTATCTTTTTAAAGCAGTTGCTTAGTTATTTTACAATATTACTCGTAACAAATAATTTTCACAATTGAGGGGCCCACAAAAATATTTCAGAGATTTTTTAATTTGATTTTTTAAAAGCAGTTGCTTAGTGATTTTACGATATTGCCCCTCATAAATAATTTCCCAGCTACTTCAATTGTTCAGTTATTTAAATAAACGGACCCACAAAATATTTCGGAGATTTGTCAATTTAATCTTTTCAAAGCAGCTACTTAGTAATTTTACAATATTACCTCTAACAACTAATTTTCGCGATTGAAGGGTCAATAAAAATATTTCGGAGATTTTTAAATTTAATCTATTTAAAACAGCTCTTTAATGATTTTTACTAGAGTTAAGCAGCTCAAGCATGCAGCAGGTCGACATGCCTGCTTGAGCTGCCTGCTTCCTCTTATATATTATGCGGGACCTATAAAAATATTTCAGAAATTTTTTAATCGAATCCTTTTAAAGCACCCCCGTAGTGATTTTACAATATTACCGCTAACAACTAATTTTCACAATTGAAGGGCTCATACAAATATTTCGGAGATTTTTTAATTTACTTTTTTAAAAGTGATCGCTTAGTGATTTTACGATATTGCCCCTCATAAATAATTTCCCAGCTACTTCAATTGTCTAGTTATTTTAAATTAACGGAAGCACAAAAATATTTCAAGGATTTTTAAAGTTGATCTTTTCAAAGAAACTGCTTAGTAATTTTACAATATTACCCATAATAACTAATTTTCACGATTGAAGGACCCATAAAAATATTTCGGAGATTTTTTAATTTAATCTATTTAAAACAGCTCCTTAATGATTTTTACTACATAAAGTGTTGCTAATCATGATAATTAAAGTTGCTCAAGCAGAAGCAAGTCGAGATGCCTGCTTGAGCAGTCTGGGGATATATTTGTAAATTTTTTATAATTCTTCTGTTGTAATTTAAATTAAAATTTAGAAAAAAATACATATTGGGCCCGCGCTAGCACGGACGCGGATTATAATATATCAAGGAAGGATAAAATTGCATGATACATAAAGTATATTAAGACTTAAAAAATGCATTTTTATCTTGGGAAAATTCCAAAGTATACATATTAAGAGCGAAAATTACCTCTTTGTGTCATAAAAGTGAATTTGCCAATAAATGTCAACATTAATTATCAAACTATTCCAAATTATTTTTTATTAAGGGAAAAAACATGAAAATAAAAAAAAAATATAGGGAAGTGACATAAAGTGATACCATTGAATGCAATCTATCACCATTAATGAGAAAGGAAATAAATTAAAGAAAAAGAAAATATATTCCCTAAAACGTGTGCAAAACATTGGAAGTAATGAGAAGTTGAAAAGAAAATTTAAAAAAGTCAATAAAGTGACATTAAAGTGAGATCATTTATTACCTTTAATAATAAGGGATTAAAAAAAGTAAAATAATATGAAAAAAACGTGTACAAAGCAAGAGAATGCAATAAATGCATCTGAGATGCATTAAATGGACGGTGAAAAAAAGTAAAATGAAAATGTAAATGGCCAAAAGACATGTGTAATCATTTGAAACCAATAAATGCTAATAGGAGAGATGTAAATGGAAAAATGTAAAAAAAAAAAAAAAGTATAATATGTGGAGTCAATCAATGTAAATAAATTTGTGTACTTTATTTTGGGGAAAGGGCCGAAAGTATACTAAATAGTTGGTATCTTTTATATTACACATAGTGTAATGAGTGGGATAAAAATACGACAGAAAATGAGATATTTGTGAGCCCTCATTTAATTAGTCCATTAGTTGTTTTTTATGAAGAAAAAGTTCAGTTAATGAAAGGTTCTTACAAAAGTTCTTCAAATTAAGGGAAAAAACAAAGATTCTTACAAAAAAAAAATATATATATACATTAAGGTTTTGGTTGGTCCAATTTGAGTATGGATTGTATCTCCGTTTTGATTCACTATTTCCTCGCGTTAACTATAAAAGCTAGTGCAAACGAAGAAGAGAGGAATAATTTCTGTCAATTTCTTCGTCACAACATTGACTGCAGCACAATATTTTGAGCCAACTTCAAATAATGAGTCAAAGACATATATACAGAAGTTATTTACGTATATCACTGCTAACACTCAATGACATAGATAAGGAATGTTGATGGGAAGGCAAATATAGCCAATCAAATACCAAGATGTTTTTGCATGTATCTTATACCCCTGGATGTACTGAGAAACCTTATGATCAGGATTAATTGCTCGGTTATCCTTGTTGCAGTTCAACCACTAATCATGAATTTGTTCAATCCATCTTATGAAGAAGGGGTCCATAAATGTGACTCTCGTATCATTTCCAGGTCCATCCTTAATTTTTTCCAAAGGTAGTACATGATAATATGAACATGCTGCATAAAAAAGGTGCTTTACAAATTGGTTAACAAATTGGTAACAGAAAGCAAAATTTCATGACCAAAACTGTAACATAATTACAAACAGACTTATATACATACTATTGAAATAAACAAGTTTAAGGAAGGGTAGAAAACATTTTAGACATACTTATAACCAACAGATTAACCAATTCCATGACAAAGTTAGAAACATAAGTTTAGAATAACTTAAAACCAACATATAACATATGTATTTACCAATCCCGTAACAACAAAATAACAACTTTGAAAACTTGAAGGAATGTCATTCTAAATGGGTTTAGTAAAACTTAAAACATTTAGATTGACCAATCCATAGCAAAAATGTCCAACATTGATTAAGACCAATTTATAACCAACATATTGACCATTTCAATATAGAACAATAGAAGCAATGTCAAAGGTTAGAACAATAGACTAATTTATAACCAGCAAAGGTTAGTAAGAAAGGTTTTGAGTCATAGCCTAGAATAAACTTCCAAATTTAGAAGTAACGGTAATCGACATTTAAACCAACATATAACTAACATATAACAAAGGAATAACTTTCCAAAAGTTGTAGCAATGACATTCGACATGGGCTCAGAACAAATTAAAACCATCAGATTGACCAATCCTTGGCCAAATATGGCTAACATGAATTAGACCAAGTTATAATCATCACATTAACAAAAAAAATAAAACTTTCAAGGACATAAAGGAATGTCATTCAACATATAAACCAACTTATAATCATCTTATTAATCACCCCAGTTAAACTTATTAGGACAAGTTTAAAGTAACTTATTAACCATACAAGTGGAACATTTTGTAGTTTACATTTAATCTAACTTATGACGATCATACTAACAAATTCCATGCCACACTTAATAACATGGGTTATAACCCAAAAAACATAAACAAGGCATTATCAATAATAACCCATGACAGCAAAATAACAAAATCATTAACGGGAAGCTTTTAAAAGGAAAATAAAAAATATTATTAGAGAATATGTAAATTGATTGTTTACCAAGTCTCCCCATAGTCGCCCAGTAGTGATAAAATCGTAAAACCAATCCATCTAGTCTACCGTATCCACAACAAAGTCAAATGGGGGGCTAATCTTGTTGGACGCAAAAGTGAATGCACTTTGTCTCCTACAAAATAACAAACGACAAAGACATTAATTGATAATAATAATAATAATAATAACATAAAATAAAACAAAACTATACATACTTGCCACGTTTCTTCGACAACCTTTACTTGATCCACAGTTGAAATGAGTCAATCAAGTCCCTCTCTACATAGAAATTATTGCGTTCGTCAAAAGGGTGCTTTTTTTGAAACATGGCAGGAGGCTTGATAGCAGACCCGTCTGTGTCATTAGGATCAGTGTACAGGGATTGAAGGAACTTGTCACGAACCTTAGGTCTAGATACAAGTATCGAATACATGTAGGGGATCTTATTTTCTAAAGCAACAAGTTGGGATTCACGCAAATTAGAAAAGTAACGTCATCAAACGTAGGAGTCTCATGACAAAGACCTATCGCTTCGCCTATAAAGTTAAACAAAATAAGTATTACTAACCAAAACGTAAAATATATTCTGGTAGATACTTTGTTACAAGATGCCACTTAGATAGGAAAAATTACCAGCATTTGATAATAATGCATCGTCACCTTGCTGCTCCTTCGAACTGGCAATCACGTCTTCATCTTTCTTTTGTGCATTATGCTGGTAACAAAATTAGGCAATCACTATACTAGATAAATTGTAAAAGATACAACTAGAGAAACAATCGTAAATCAGAAAAAGAAACATTAAACAAGAAAATTGCAGACCAACAAAAAAAAGAAATAAAAATGCACGTCATGATCCATAGTAGACAAATATGTCCCATATTTGGTCCGACCAATATGACAATATTATACCAACATACTGATGTTTTCCCTAGATGATATTCATTAAATGATCAAATGCAAGATATTAAACAACATAATAACAAAAATAGTAAAATATAAGAAACAGTGATGCGTAATTGACACATAGAATCTAGGTAAAAAAATATACCCTGACCAAAATTTCATCAAAAGATATATCATTCCCCTATGTAACTAAAATAAAATCAGCAACTACTTAGCAAAATCTAATAATTCCCCAAAAAAGGAAAAGTAAAAGAAATAACATATATCAAACCTTATTAACTGAAGGAAGAACATTTGTAACACCCCGTGAAATTACCGAAACGCCTCTAAAACATAATCATGCACACAACGCATCTTCCAAAGCTCCGATGAGATATTCGAATGAGATTTGAGATCAGCGCGGTAAATCGAGTCAGAAAATGGTCCCGACTCGATTTAAGAGCAACCGAAGCAAAAAATAATTTTCGCTAATTAATGCCCGAATAGTGTTGATCTGTGCCCTTGGTACGACGCGGAGGGGGCGCGGACTTACACTTGGTGTTTTTTTTTAATTTTTTGAAAAGAGTTGAAAATTTCAAAATTTCGCTAAATTATATTGGTCCGCGCCCCTGGCACGTCGCGGACCAGTGTGCGAATTTTAAAACTTTTCTTTTAAATTTTGGGAAGGGTATTTTGGTCATTCCAAACCCATTATTAAGTCCCAAAATGTGTTTCTAAGACTTATTTCATACGAAAGGGTTTCAAAACCCACATTCTTCTAAGTTCAAACATGCTTTCTAAGAGAGGAGGAGAAGAAAGAGTTGAGGGTTTTAAGTGAGGTCTCAATCCTTTGAAGAAGACTTGGTGATTCTTCACTCTAGATATGTAAAGGCTATCCAAAGCGTGAAATTATTTTTCCATGTGCCCCAATACTTGCAGTAGATTGACAATTGATAGTTGATGGGTCTTGAGTAGTGATTCTCGAAGGGTTTCTTAAGCATCATCATTATTTTCTTGAACATTATCTTTCATTTTATTATATTTTCTCCAATTGATGATCATATACTTTTATTCACTATTTACATGCATTATTGTGTGATTGTATATCTAAATGGCATAATTTTCCTTGTTTAATACTTCAAGAATGAACTCAGGCGTCATGTCTAGAGCCTTGATTGTCTGAATGTGTAGATTGTTGGAATCTGAGTCCTGAGATGAGGGTGTTGATGACTGAAACTGATTGAATTAGTGCTCTTAGAGACTAATGAGACCGGATCTTAGTTTTGAAGGAATAATCTTACTCTTTGAGGTGATAGATGATGAAATGAGCTGAGTCATCTTGCCCGTAGGGGCTGAGTGATGGAAACCCTTGATATATTGGTAGACTTATGAGCATGTTGAGTTATGGGAGAAGTATTAACACCGAAATAGGTAAGAGTGAGTCTCACTCTGTCAAGCCTCGAGCCTACACCCTAGACGTAACTGGCACTCAGAACCATTGCTAGTCCCAAGTGAACCACTTGGCCTGGCTACATACTCAGCAGAAGACTTAAATGAGTGTGATAGGCTATAAAAGTAGCAGGTTAAGAGCAATAACTGTCTGGATAAAAAGAAATGTAAAGGTTCTCAACCCATACTGAAGTAAACATGAACTAAAATATGTAAAACATAGTCTATGGAACCTCTACTAAAACTGTCTGAAAAGAACTATCGGGGCAGGGCCCAAGTAGCCAGAACTGGGATAGATACCGAAAGAAAACATAAATAAACCCAAGAACCTCTGACTGAGAAGAGGCCTCACCAAATGACAGGAAGTTGTTTAGTTCTAAATGTAACGGCTGCTGAGGAACTCGGTCACCTGCTTCTGTATCATAAAATGATGCAGGTCCTAAGGACGTTAGTACTTAAAATGTATATGTAAGATGGCCAAAATAGTAACTCAATGTAAAAAAATATTTCTCAAAAGACATGAATATAACTTAGAATAAGTAACATAATAATAAATACTTTGTAATGCTGAAATTAACATGCTGAAACTTGTACGCAAAACATATCTTCTTAGCTTGGGCAGTTTCTGTAACTGACAACCACCACTATGAGCTTCGTGGTAATACAACGTCTTGCCCATGCTGCCAGAGCCATCCCGTACTTTGTCGGGGTAGGTGACAAAGAACTAGGGGAGTGGATCCATCCCAAAATTGGGTCATCTCAGTGGCTAAAGAGAAATGTACCGTGGTACAATTCTATCCTATGTTGGCTATACAGTTTACAAGTTCAAGTAATTAATTCTACTTTCACTCACATCGGTGCTCAATACTACTCCCAAAACACTTTTATATAGCTAATACTTACAGATTTGAAATTCTTAAAATCTGATCTCCCGGGGACTTAGCCCAACTTAGTATTTAACTTTCTCAACTGAATTTTTTAACTTGACTAAAAACTAATATCTTCTCAAATGTCTAGGTTACTCAGCTAACATGCAAAATAGTTCAAGAAAATGATTATTTAATTTATCTCAAAGCTACAGGCCTTATGAGTGTTCATAAGACCCACATGAAATTTACAGGAAGTCATTCTTAGTCATAAGTCTTGGTTTCAATACTATATATAACAAGTAAAGAATCAAGAATCATCATACTTTGTCAAGAATCTATACGTAAAAATTGAAAATTTACTAAACTTCACAGGAATTACATGAATTTAACCTTAACTAGTGTTTGAAACTTCTTGGATAAAAACTAAGTTATGCTTTCTAAAATATTCTCAAAAATAGATTTAGAGTGGCCTTACATACCTAGAAAAACAATTCTTGAAGAATTGGATAGAATTCTTGAGCCCTACTACAATCTTGATTTTCTTGCGCGTGAGTTTCTTGAGAGCGTTTTTGAAAGAATGAACGGGAATTCTATGTGTTTAGGGAATAAATTCAACTTAAAATTGGCAAGTTTAGGATTATGGGGTGTGAAAAAGGTCGAAACTACCCTTTACAATTTAAAGAAAAAAAATTAGTCCGAATTTATACTGGTGCGCGTCGCGCACTGGTATAGATTTCTTGTTTTTCGAAAAATTCAACTTACGTCGAAATTCACGAAAATAAATAAGTGGGATTCCGCATCCATGGCACATCGCAAAAGGGGCACGAAAAGACCACTGTTTTGAAAATTTTTGGAAAAATTTAATTTGACTCGGTCGCGTTAAAATCGAGTCGAGGCCATTTTCTAACTCAGTTGTTCGTACTGATCGCAAATTCGATCACAGATTTGCAAACAAAGCATGAGAAAACACATTATGTGCATGGTCAATTCTAGGGATATTTAAGTCTTTTAATCGGGTGTTACAACATCTCCCCTTGGGATCATTCGTCCTCGAATGATAATGATACGAACAAAAGCTAGCTCAAATCACAAGATTTTCGAACTTATCAAACGTAAATCCTCAAGATAGTCTATGGAAGTTTACCTTCAAGGTCCTCATTTAGGCCAACGAACAAGTGTGGAGACTTGGCCTTCATATCTTCCTCTGTCTCCCATGTAGCCTCCTCAACGAATTGATTCCTCCACAAAACCTTCACCAAAGCAATCTCCTTGGTCCTCAATTTACGAACTCGTTGGTCTAATATTTGCACCAAAATCTCTCTGTATGATAAATTCTCCTTAATTCTGACACTTTCAACTGGGACAACTAGAGAGGGGTCTCCTAAGCACTTCTTAAGCATGGAAATATGAAATACCAGATGTATAGCACTTAATTCTGTTGGTAACTCTAGCTCATAAGCAACGCTACCCACTCCCCACAGGATCTGGTAATGCCCAATATATCGTGGGTTGAGCTTCCCCTATTTCCCGAATCTCATCACTCTCTTCGTTGGAGATACTTTCAGGTATACCCAATCGCCTACTTCAAACTCCAAGTCTCTCCTTCTAACATCAGTGTAAGACTTTTGTCGGCTCTAAGCTGTTTTGAGCCTCTCCTGGATAACCTTCAATTTTTCCATAGCCTGATGGACTAGATCAGGTTCTATCAACCCTGCCTCACCAACCTCAAATCACCTGATGGGTGATCTACACCTTCTCTCGTAGAGGGCCTAATACGGTGCCATCTGTATGCTGGCCTGAAAGTTATTATTATAAGAGAACTCAATCAAGGGCAAATGATCATCCAAGTTACCTTTAAAGTCTATCACGCACGCTCTCAACATGTCTTCCAAGGTCTGTATAGTTCGCTCTTCTTGTCTGTCTGTCTGCGGACGGAAACCTATACTAAGATTCACCTTCGTACCAAGCCCCTTCTGAAAGGACTTCCAAAACTGTGTTGTAAACTGAGATCCTCTATCTGAAATGATAGATATAGGAACCCCGTGCATCCTAACAATCTCCTTAAGATAAAATCTGACATAATCCTCAGCTGTATCAGTCATCTTGACAAGCAGAAAGTGAGCTGACTTGGTCATTCTATCTACTGTGATCCATATCGAATCATGCTATCTACAGGATCGAGGTACGCCTGTTACGAAGTCCATGTTAATCATCTCCCATTTCCATTCTGGAATCTCTATGTCCTGGGCTACACTGCAAGGCTTTTAGTGCTCTACCTTAATCTGCTGGCAATTTGGGCATTTAGACACAAACTCTGCAATGTCCTTCTTTATACCATCCCACCAATAGCTTCTCACAAGTCTCTATACATCTTTGTTGCACCAGGGTTGACAGAGTATATGACATTATGACCTTAGCCAAGATCCTATCTCTAAGGCCGTCAACACTTGGCACACACAATCTGCCTTGGTATCTCAGGACACCATCTCCCCTTTTTGAGAACACTAATACTTTCTACTTCTGAACATCTTCTTTCAATTGGAGAAGGATGGGATCCCTGCCTTGTATTTCTTTCACTTCTACCACCAAGGATGACTTTGATCCATTTCTGACAATGGCCCCACCTTCGTCAGAATCTTCAATCTGCACCCTAAACGGGCTAGTCTGTGACCCTTCTTAGCTAACTCTTTCTTTTCATCCTCATCATGAGCTGTGCTCCCCATGGTCACCCTGCTAAGAGCATCAACAAGTACATTAGCTTTACCTGGATGATAGAGGATACTCATATCATAGTCTTTCAGCAGCTCCAACCATCTCCTCTGCCTCAAATTCAGCTCCTTCTGGCCAAATACGTACAACAAGCTCTTGTGTTCCGTGAATACATCCACGTGCCCACCATGTAGATAATGTCTCCAGATCTTCAGAGCAAACACAACCGCAACAACCTCAAGATCATTAGTTGGGTAGTTCTTTTCATGAATCATAAGATGTTTGGAGGCGTCTGCTATCACTTTGTCTCTCTGTATTAATACACAACCCAAGCCAACTTTGGAAGCATCACAATATACCATGAAGTCATCAACTCCCTCTGGTAGGGATAAGACTAGGGTTGTGGTCAGCCTAGTCTTCAACTGTTGGAAACTTTCTCACAAGCTTCTAACCATTAGAACTTAGTCTTCTTCTAAGTTAGCTTAGTCAAGGAAGCTGAGATAGAAGAAAACCCTTCTACAAATCGTCTGTAGAAACTTGTCAAGCCCAAGAAACTCCTTATCTCTATGGGAGTTGTGGATCTTGGCTAATTCTTTACTGTCTCACTATTTTGGAAATCAACTTGGATACCTTTACCAGACATAATATGCACCAAAAATGCCACAGATGCCAACCAGAACTCACACTTGGAAAATTTAGCATATAGCTGCTGATCCTTCAGGGTCTGAAGGATCACTCTAAGATAGTTTGCATGCATGCTCCTCCTTGTTACGGGAATAGATCAAGATATCATGTATGAACACAATAATAAACATATCTAGGTACGACCTCAACACCCTGTTCATAAGATCCATGAAAGTTGTTGTGCATTCGTTATCCTGAAGGACATGACCAAAAACTCATAAGGACCATAATGGGTTCTGAAAGCTGTCTTAGGGATGTCTCTCTCTCTCTACTTTAAGCTGATGATACCCAGATCTGAGATCTATTTTGGAAAAATAGGTAGCACCCTGAAGTTGATCGAATAAGTCATCAATTCTGGGAAGAGGATACTTGTTCTTATTGGTGACCTTGTTCAACTGACGGTAATCTATGCACATCCGAAGAGAACCGTCCTTTAATGCATGAAAAGGACTGAAGCACCCCAAGGTAAGACTCTTGGTCTAATGAAACCCTTATCTAAGAGATCATTTAGCTGCAAGTTTAACTCTTTTAGCTCCGAAAGAGCCATACGGTATGGAGGAATAGATATGGCCTAAGTATCGGGAAGAGTATCATCCCAAAGTTTGTCTCCCCATTAGGAGGGACTTTAGGAAGATCCTCAGGAAAGACTTCTGGGAACTCATTTGCAACTGAGACAGGCTGAAGAGATGGTGCCTCGGCACGAGAATCCTGAACTCTGACTAGGTGGTATATACATCCTTTGGAAATTAACTTTCTGGCTTTGAGATATGAGACAAACTGACCCTTAGGAAAAACTGAGCTACCCCTCCACTCTAAGACGGGTTTGTTAGGATGTTGAAATTTGACTACCCTAGTTCTGCAATCTATGGAGGCATACCCAGCATAAAGCCAATCCATGCCTAGGATGACATCAAAATCTACCATGTCTAACTCCACAATAAGCTATAATAGTCTTATGATAAACGGAGACTAGACAACCTCTGTAGATTTTTTGGGCTAAATACACTCTATAATAGGATTAGAAACACTGAAAAGGCTCGATAAGGCATTCTGGATTGACCCTAAATTTCACAGCTACATATGGGGTTACAAATGACAATGTGGCTCCTGGGTTTAATAATGCATAGACATCATAAGTAAAGATTTTAAGAAAACGCGTAATCACATCTGGTGAGTTCCCCTGGTCATGTCTGGTGCCCATGGCATATAAGCGGTTTGTGCTCCCGCTTGTTCCTGTTGTAGTGCCCCTGTGAGGTGACTTATCCTGCGGTGCTGAAGAAACTGTCTGGGATCTGTCATCTCTCATATTCTGCTTCCCCATAGGGAAATCCTTCAAAAAGTGCCCCACCTTACCACATTTGAAACCATCATTTGTGCGTATAAGGCACTCTCCGGGATGAGACCTACCACATTTACCACAAGTAGATAACGGTTCGCTCCTTGAGCTACGCTACCCTGTGACTAGCTGGCTAGAAACCTGTGGTGCTATGATCCCTGCTCATTCCTGACTCTCGGTGTGGGTGCACTAGCGGATGAGCGTGCTGGTCCGGCTATCTTAGGCTGAAAAGATGAGTGATTTCCATCTCTGCCCCCCTCTTACTTGTCTCCTGGCCTGATGTCTTGGTCCTCTTGTTCCTAAACTCTTCCCTATCCTGCATCTTATCCTCCTCTACTTGATGCACATAGGTCATCAAGTGGGCTATATCCATATCCATAATCAGCATCACATTCCTACCCTTTCTATTAGTCATTCGAGAGAGCACTAACACAAAAAGATCCATCCATGTACGCATATCTGCCACCATAGCTGGAGCATAATGCGACAGCTGAGTAAACTTGGGACTGTACTCCCGCACACTCACATTATCCTGCTTCAGATTCAGAAATTCCCTCACCTTAGACTTCCTCATCTCTCTGGGAAAATATTGTCCCAGAAAGGCCTCCTCAAACACCGCCCAACTAATAACTGGCGCCTTATCTGGCCTGCTTTCTTTCCACTGATCAAACCAGAATCTAGCTATCCCCTTGAGCTGGTAGGCAACCAACTCAACCCGCTTAGAATCACATATACGCATAACCTAGAACACTTTCTAGAGCTCCTCAATGAAATTCTTAGGGTCCTCTTTCACATTAGACCCCGTGAATTCTGGTGGGTTTATCCTTAGAAACTCCCGAAACCTGGCGGTATCCGACCAATCATTTCTGCCATCCCCCTGGTGACCTCCTTGCGTAGTGACTGCTTGAGCCAAAGTCTGGATGGCCTGGCAAAGGTCAGCATTGGAGATATCTACTTATTGTGGCTACTCCACAGGCACAACTGGACCTATAAGTTCCTCAAGAATTTGGCCACGCTGGTTAGCATTTCTCCTAGTTGGGCGCCCTATGCCCCTTATTGGTCCATTGGTCCATTAGCTGTGCGAGAAGGCATGATCTAAAAAGATTGCATGAAAGCACGAGTTTGAAGGGACTTAACAGAGAAGCACTCTGAAGCACGAGACAAAGAATAACAATTAATGATGACACTTCCTAATGTCCCGTAGCCTCCCCATTATAGGCGTGGCGTGCTTCACACTAATACTAGACACGGTTCCATAGACTCCCTAGGACTCTTGAACTCTGTGCTCTGATACCAAGTTTGTCACGCCCCAAGCCTACACCCTAGACGTAACTGGCACTCAGAACCATTGTTGTTCCCAAGCGAATCACTTGGCTTGGCTACACACTCAAGGGAAGACTTAAATGAGTGTGGAAAGGCTATAAAAGTAGCAAGTTAAGAGCAATAACTATCTGCATAAACCGAAACGTAAAGGTTCTCAATTCATATTGAAGTAAACATAAACTAAAATACTTAACACATAGTCTATGAAACCTCTAGTAAAGATATCTAAAAGGACTACCGGTACAGGCCCCAAGTAGCCAGAACTGAGATAAATACTGAAAGAAAACATAAGTAAACCTAAGTGCCTCTGACTGAGAAGAGGCCTCACCAAATGACTGGAAGCTATCTAGTTCTCAACGGAGCGGCTGCAGAGGAAATCTGTCACCTGCGTCTGCATAATAAAATGATGCAGGTTTTAAGGACATCAGTACGTGGAATGTATGACATGTAAGATGGCCAAAACAGTAACTCAAGGTAATATAATATTTCTCAAAAGACATGAACATAACTCAAAATAAGTAACATAATAATAAATACTTTGTAATGCTAAAATTAACATGCTGAAACTTGTATGCAAAACATATTTTCTTAGCTTGGAGAGTTTCTCTAACTGACAACCACCACTATGAGCTTCATGGTGATACAGCATCTTGCCCACGCTGCCAGAGTTGTCCAGTACTTTACCGGGGTAGGGGACAAAGAACTAAGGGAGTGGATCTATCCCAAAACTGGACCATCTCAGTGGCTAATGAGGAGTGTACTATGGTATAATCCTATCCTATGATGGCTACATAGTTTATGAGTTCAAGTAATTAATTGTATTCTTACTATATCAGTGCTCAATACTACTCCCAAAACACTTTTATATAGCTAATACTTAATGATTTGAAATTCTTAAAATCTTATCTCTCGGGGACTTAGCCCAACTTACTACTTAACTTTCTCAATTGAATTCTTCAACTTGATGAAAACTAATATCTTCTCAAATATTCTCAAATGTATAGGTTACTCAGCTAACATACAAAATAGTTCAAGAAAATTATTATTTAATTTATCTCAAAGCTATAAGCCTTATGGGTGTTCATAAGACCCACATGAAATTTACAGAAAATCCTCAGTCATAAGTCTTGGTTTCAATACTATATATAACAAGTAAAGAATCAAGAATCGTCATACTTTATCAAGAATCTATACATAAAAATTGGGAATTTATTAAATTTCACAAGACTTACAGGAATTTAACCTTAACTAGTTCTTGAAACTTCTTGGATGAAAACTAAGTAATGTTTTCGAAAATGTTCTCAAAAATAGATTTAGAATGGCCTTACATACCTGAGAAAAGAATTCTTGAACAATTGGAAAGAATTCTTGAGCCATACTACGATCTTGATTTTCTTGCGCGTGAGTTTCTTGAGAGCATTTTTGAAAGAATGAATGGGAATTCTATGTGTTTAGGTCCTAAATTCTACTTAAAACTGATTAGTTGAGGATTATGGGGTGTGGGAAAGGTCGAAACTACCATTCTCAATTTTTTTAAAAAAAGTTCGCATTTATACTGGTGTGCGTCGCTCACCAGTGTAGATTTTATGTTTTTTGAAAAATTCAACTTACGTCGAAATTTATGAAAAAAACAAGTGGGATTCCGCGTCTCTGGCGTGTCGCGGAAGTGGCGCGAAAAGCCCACTGTTTTGAAAATTTTTGGAAAAATTTAATTTGACTCGATCGCGTTAAAATCGAGTCAAGATCATTTCCTAACTTAGTTTTTCGCACTAATTGCAAGTCCGGTCTCAGATTTGCAACCGGAGCATGGGAAGACGTGTTGCGGGCATGGTTAATTCTAGGAGTATTTTAGTCTTTTCACCGGGTGTTACACACTCGCACTTATTAACTACGTGGCCAGCGTAGGAGAGGATTGGACCGTGAAAGCGGATGTTTCCTTTGCCCCCCAGAGGGCTTGACAAACTTCTTTGGGATCCCCGACAGACTCGTTCCATACCCCCGCAAGGTACTAGACGGATATGGCAACGACATCCCTTTGTTGTATCATCACTGGCTCATAGGTGGTGGTTGTCGGTTATAGAAACTTCCAGATAGGTTTCATGATGATGGTACTCTGAAGTTGATGTAATTGTTTGATGTCTTGATGGATAGTGAGGTGATAGAGTCCTATTTCCTACTCTGAGTTGAGGATGAGTGATTGATGATGCTGACGATATTGTATACTGTTTATTTTAGCCCTATTTTCATACAGTACATTCCACATACTAATACCCCTTTGGCACTGCATCATTTTATGATGCGAATTCTATAGAAAGAGGACTTCAGCAGCTTAATCGTTGAGGTTTCACGAATTTTTAGACAGAGACTTGGTGAGTCCTCCCTTGCTTTCGTATGACATATTTATCATTCATTTATCTTAATGTATGTTCTTTGATTGTGGTAGCCATGACCTGTCATAGTGCCATCTTAGACAATAGTTATAGAGGTTTCATAGATGTAGATTGATGATGGCTGATGTTGGGGGTCCTTTTTTCCCCATTTCCTTTCTTTTTACTGAGATTCCCGCATTTCATTTATGATAGATTGAGTTGATAGTTGTAGCCCATTGATAGATAGTTATTTCTTGGTTATCTTCCGCTATTGAACTGATAGAACGAATGCGATGGTACTAGGTGGTCTGCTTGGAGGCTAACAATAGTCTCTGATTGCCAGCCACTCATAGAGTACCCTCCCGGGGCGTGACAATATTGGGGTGATCGCAAATCGCACTTGCATCTTTTGGAAAAGTGTATTCATGATCAAAGAAAGCCTAGTATTAAAATAATATTAGAAATCTAATAATAAAATCTTTATTTTTTTAAACTTATTTGCAGAGCATATAAAATGTATAATGTAGTTAAGTGATACCTTCGGTAATTCACGATTACCAGATTGGGGTCCACATCTGGTTCTTTCCTCGTCTCTTCATGATGAGAGCAATCCTAGTATTAAAAATATTGTTACAACCCAAAGGAACACTTTGTTTAGATGTTGTAGTTTTGAAATTTTATGGAAAAGAAAATAAAGTTAAAAGTAATTAACTAATACCTTCGGTAATCCACAATTACCACTTTGAGGGTCACCACCTGGTTCCTTTCAAGTCTCGAGCTTAAATTTTTTGAATGACTCCTCAATTAAAAACTTAATTCCACGAAACTCTTAATCAACCTTAGCCTCCAAATAATCAACATTAGCCTCCACAGTTGTTAGTTGCTGACAAATCTAGAACCAATTGACTAAAGAATGACAATAACGTATAAAATACAACTTATGATGGACATTTTGCAGAACAAATTTACCAAACATACCATATAAAATTCTATTTCAAGCCTCTCAATGGCTTCAATTTTGTTGGATTCAAACTTCCTCGACGTCTCTCCTTTATCAATCTCATTAACCCTGCAATCTACTGGATCATACCTCAAAGGTCATTATTTTGGCCGACTAAAATTACGGGGATTGGAATCGTGACGAGGCTGCTCTTCATCCATACAAAAACCACGATCATTTGCCACCGAGAGGTCTTCTGTACAAATCATGGTCAGCTCATCAGTGGTGAATGACATATTCCTAAACTTATACTAATTAAAAAAAAAAGTTAGCGTATATATATATATATATATATATATAAACATTATAACTTACCAGACTCCCAACTGCTCGGAACATTCCTCTTTTGAAGTGGTTGAAAAAAATCTTCCTATTTGGAATATCCCAATTGAACATCCACGGGTTCCATCTAAATCGATGAACTACAGTTGTCCGATCAACTCGATTGCAACATTCATAAAATCAGATTTGAAAAGTCAAAGGAAATCCCTAAAACAACACCCTATCCTTTTCTGCTGTAACCTGTTTAGTGATGCATTCCCTAAAATCAAGAAAGGATAAATAGCCCCATAGATAATCAACATACTTTCCCGACTCAATCAATAAGAAATGGTCTTCAGGAACAAATAAATTCTGTAGAGGAGGCGACAGTATAAAAGTACTGATAAAATAGAGGATGCACATATCGAATACATCATCTGGCTCAATTAATTCTTCCTCTTTAAACACCCTGATAAAATATTCCTTTAGCACACTTATATTCTTGAATTTCGAAAAATACTTTGCCATCAGTTTGGACGGGCCAACAAAGTCATGGACAAAATCATCTAATGTACCACGTTTGAAATAAGTTATCGTCTTGAACTTACCAATGCCAAATTCTAATAAAGAATCATTCAAACAAAATGTGAAGGTCTCTTTTCTGTCACTGGGCATATCAATCAGCACCAGGTGTCTTATGAGTTGTGGTTGAACATGCATTTCAGCTAGTTCAAGAAAGTAGTCGAATAGTGAATGTTTGAACATGTCAGGCATTTTTAACTTCTCCAACCTCTTGGATATTTCACCAGGAGCACCAAAGTTTATATGTGAAAGCCATTTAGGTTGTTTTGTGTTAGCCTGAACCAAAAACAGAAACACATAACATGACAGAAAGAATACATTTCTAAACAGAACCTCCATTCGTTAACCCACATAGTAACATAAACTGATCCAAGAAAAGTCATTCCTTAACCAACATAGTAATATAAACTGACCCAAGAAAAAAAATCAAACAAATTGTAAAAGAAAAAAATCTTATTAACCATAATAACTAATTTCATGGAAAACTTCAAAAACATTGATTATAACCAAAAAAAAAAAAACATATATCTCACTTGTGAACAATTGACCAATATGTTAACCAACATTCATGAGCACTTATTTGTCAACATTTGCCCAGCATGTTAACCAACATGTTGACCAAATTATTTGTGAACATTGGCCTACCATGTTAACCAACATATTGACTAAATTGTTTGTGAACATTTAACCAACATTCGTGATTAGTAATTTGTGTACATTCAACCAACATGTTAACCAATTCCATAGCAAACTTATTAACATATTTTAAAACCCAAAAGAATTAAAAAAAAATAATACTGCAACAACAAAAAATTGACACACATATAAAAAGAAAACTTAATTACATGTTTCGAATAGAGTAAAGTATAATATAGCTCCAAAACAATATAGTCAGGACCCCCCAATCTAATGACAAACAAAGTTTGCCACATGCTTTAAACAAAAAATAAAACCATCATAATGTCTTTGCAAAATACAAATATTTAAGAAAAATAGAGAAAGACCAACATATACCATAAATTTAATCAAAGAAACAATATATTGACATGAACAAAAACTAAAAGAATATCCAACATTTACATAAATCATTATCAAAGAAATCCTTATTCTAAAATTTGAAATCAAATAATTCGACCTAACAGAGGATGTTTAGTGAACATCAAACTCACCCTAAAAAAGCACAAAATTTTTTATAGTACTTTAGTCAATTACAAGAAAACGTCAACAAAATCATTTTAAACCGTATATATAACCATCAAATAACACCATTCTTTTGCCCCCACACATTCAAGCATAAATCACACCATCAAACAAAGTAAAAAAACTAAAATTCACATGTCTTAAAAAAAAAAAAGTTCATCAATACATTAAATTTGAGTTTGAAGACATATAATTCAAACATACAAAAATATATATCTAGACAAAATTTATCCCCACATTACAAAAAAAAAAAGGACATGAAAAAAATGGTGTAACGTACTCTTGATCTTCCCTTTAGACTTCTTGTCCTGCCCTTCTTTCCCTTCATTACTACATTCTTCAGTTGTCGATTATCACCTTTCAAAGAACTAGCAACCCGAGATTGAAAAAACAAAATATAAGAATCTGGTTGGTTGAAACTTGTTATATATAACTTAAAACATTGAATGAAACCACAAAAATGGAAGGACTTTACTTTGGGTGTAATATTTTTCGACTTTTGTTCCTCATTCAAGCGATATCTTTTTAAGATTAGTATTTCATCCTCGAAATCGCTATTATTAGGTAAAACGACCTTCTCTTTCCCTTTTCTCTTCAATAACTTTGAAGGACCCTCGTCGGAGTCCTTCTTCTTTGAAGATTCGATAACAATGACATTAGGAGTGATTGTGTTTAGTTTTCAAGAGTTCCTGCAACTATATTTTGTTTACGAACAAGTGACGGAGTAAAAAGATTCAAATTAAAGGTGGGTTGAAAGATTGTGTGGGTCTAGTATCCAAACAAATCGGTTCGCGTTTAGTCGGGGACTCTTACGCACGGGGGATTTCTTGTCAGAAATCGGCATGGTCACAACTTTGAAAGACGAAGCAAAAAATACAACACTAAAAAAAACTCAGACAATAGAAAGGAAAAAAAATCAAAAAATGGCGGAACAAAAAAAGGAGAAGAAGGGTTGGAAGACAAAAAGGTGACTAACTTTTACAATTGAGTATTGGAAAAGCTTTGTACAAGAAATTGAACCAAAGAAAATATCGTTTGTTGAAAAATACAAATGGAAGGGAATTGTCAAATCACTCAAAGAAGTAACTTTTCCATTTGAAAAAAAAATGTCAACTTGATCTGACCATTAATAAAAGGTATAGATTACAAGTACACACAAAAAATATATAAAATGATTAAAAAAACAAAAAGAAAAAATTAACATGACAATTTAGTAAATAAATATGACAAAAAGATAAATATTTTTAGAGGTTGACAAAAAATGTAATTAAGACCCTAAAAATGTACAGTTTTACAATTTTTCCTTTTATGGGATCTTTTGCCACTTCTTTCACCTAGGATTGAGTGAAGGCATACCACTCAAAATTTAAACGTAATAATATATAACTTGAGAAAACGAGCTCTGAAAATGAAATTGTACACAAAACTAGATAAATGCTATATAAACTTATGTGAAGAAACGTTTCCAAACAAAAAAAATGGAGTATAGCTACGATAGAGAATATTAGGGGAGAAAGAGAAGAAAAATTGAACCTATCCCAAAAAATTGAAAAAGAAAGTGAAGAGAGAGGGTAAATGTATCAAATACAAATATGTTAGTTTGTATACATTTTCTCTTTATTTTTTTTGCCAATGAGTTAGAGACAAGAGTTCAAGAAAAGGCAACTTTTCGGTACTACAATAATAAACATTTGAGTTGATCTCATTACACTCAATTTATTAAAAATTTTAGAGACATTTATATAAAATGTTAGTTATAAATATTCATATTTATTATTGTTCCTATATATAATATCGTGATAATTTTATTATTGTCCCTAAATAATTATCACAAAATTATTTATTTTTTGCAACCATGTGGTAATACCATTATCTATGATTGAGTTTTAAAAACTTCTGGATATATAACTGTTGAAATCTGGCCCAAGATCTTCTCAGCCTACATTTGTTGACAAACGAAGATTTGTCAAATTTGACAACTCTCAGATTTCAAAATTGGCAGGCAAATGGTTGGTGGAAGGTTGGTCACCAACCCTTTCCTTTTGTCAAATTTTGTAGGTGAATTACTCCTATATAAAGGAGTGATTCATCTTCATTTTGATCACACCAAATTGAGAGATTCAGAATAAGAGAGAGTATAAGAATTCCGTGAGATACACATTGTGTATTTTGTGAGTTGTGTAATACTCTTTTTATTCTTATCACTCCACTCCACATATATAACTGAGTGATACACAAAAATTATATCCTCGTAGTGCTTAGGCCCAGTGAGATTTTGTTGTACACTTCTCCATTATAGTAATATTTTGCTCGTATTCGTCTTTGGATGTAGCCTATTTATTGGGTGGACCACGTTAAATCTGTGTCTCCATTTATTACCTTTCCCAATTTATCTATACTTTTCAATATCAATCCCGATCAATATCACGCTTCCGCTATCGCCTCATATTCTCTAACAAGTGGTATCAGAGCTCGGTCATAATAGTCACAAAAACTGTACAAGTACTGTTCATACATATGGTTATTGTTCATACGTACAATCACTATTCATACGTACAATAATTTTTCAAGATGGCTTCTATTACAAAATTTGATATTGATAAGTTTAATGGCAAGATTAGTTTCTCCATCTGGAGAGTCCAAATGAAGGTCGTTCTCACATAGAACGGGTTGAAAAAGGCTCTTGAAAAGGAGTAAAAAAATATTCGACTCTATGACCGATGAGCAATGGATGGAGTTGGATGAAAAAGCTTTATCAGCAATCCAACTTTGTTTATCCGAGGAGGTGCTCCGCGAGGTGGTTCACGAGGCTACTGCTGCAGGACTTTGGCTCAATCTTGAATCTCTCTACATGACCAAAAGTCTTGCAAACAAACTCCATTTGAAAGAGCGTTTGTACATGCTCCGTATAGCTGAAGGTACTCCTATTCAATCTCATCTTAATGAGTTCAATTCCATTATTATTGACCTAGAAAATCTAGAAGTTAAAATTGATGATGAGGATAAAGCTGTCTTATTGCTCGTCTCTTTACTGTCTACCTATAAACACTTCAAGGAAATAATGTTATATGGAAATAATGATATATTATCTTTTGAGGATGTCAAGTCTAACTTGTTGTCCAAAGAGAAATTTGGTCTTGAAGTTCGTTCTGATGATAAAGCCAAAGGGTTGTCTGTTAGGAGTAGATCGGTTGAAAAAGGAAGTACAAATAAAAAGAAGTGTAGGTCAAAATCTAGGGGACGTAATTCCAAATCTTGTCACTATTGTAAGAAAACTGGGCATGAAATTTCTGAATGTTATAAATTGAAAAATAAAAAGGAAAGAAAAGAAAAATCAAATCAACCACAGAAATCAACTGCTGAAGCCAGTGTCATTGAAACTGAATCTGATGGTGACATATTATTGGTTACTTCTGAAAAGAGGAGTAAAACTGAGTGGATTCTAGATTCTGGCTGCACCTATCATATGTCTCCTCACAGGGACTGGTTCACCACATATGAACCTATCAATTGTGGTGTTGTTTTGATGGGAAATGATTCTCAATGCAAGGTTGTTGGTATTGGTAATGTGCAGATTAAGACCCATGATGGTTGTATCAGGACATTGACAAATGTGCATCAAATTCTTGATTTAAAACATAATTAATCTCTTTGGATACTCTTGAATCTCTTGGTTGTAAGTATTCAGCTGAAAGTGGAGTTCTGAAGGTGTCTAAAGGTGTCCTGGTTCTTATGAAAGCAAACAAACACAGTAATTTGTATGTCTTGCAAGGTTCTACTATAACAGGATTAGCAGTTGTGTCCACATCCTCATTATCTGATTGTGATCTCACTCGTTTGTGGCATATGCGTCTTGGCCATATGAGTGAGAAAAGTATGAATCTGTTGAGCAAAAGAGGTCTTTTTGGTGATGGTACGGGTAAGCTGAAATTCTGTGAAGATTGTATGTACGGGAAGCAGAAAAGGGCAAGTTTCTCCACTGCAACGCACCGTACTAAAGGTATCCTCGACTACATCCACTCGGATCTTTAGGGACCTTCCAAAGTTCCTTCAATTGGAGGGAAGCGTTACATGATGACCTTGATTGATGACTTCTCCAGCAAAGTTTGGGTCTATTTCTTAAGGCATAAAAAATGAAGCATTTCCTACTTTCAAGAAATGGAAAGCTCTTGTTGAAACCCAGACAGGGAAGAAAGTAAAGAAGCTCCGAACAGATAATGGCCTCGAGTTCTGTGAAACAGATTTTAATGAGTTCTGCGCTCAAGCTGGTATTGCTAGACATAAAACACTGGTTGGAAAGCCCCAGCAGAACGGTGTTGCAGAACGAATGAACAGGACTCTACTCGAGAGAGCTCGCTGTATGCTCTCCCATGCTGGGTTATAGCATCGACGTGATCTTTGGTGTGAGGCGGTTTCTATAGCATGCTATCTCGCCAACCGCTCCCCACATTCATCTCTTGATTTCAGAATTCCAGAAGAGGTTTGATCAGGTATTCCTGTTGACTACTCTAATTTACGAGTTTTTGGATGTTCTGTATATGCACATGTTAATAATGGAAAATTAGCACCTAGAGCTAAAAAAGGCAAATTTCTTGGTTATGCTTCTGAGTCAAAAGGATATCGTTTGTGGTCTATGGATCCTGAGTCACGTAAAATCATTCTTAGTTGTGATGTTACTTTCGATGAAAATACATTACCTTTTTCTGGAAAAGATTCTGATTTTTCTTCTACTGATACAGGTGATCAGCAAAGTAACAGTAAGAAGGTGGAGTTAGAGATAAAGTCCTCATCTCCTCATAATATCGATGTTCCTACTTCCTCCACTACTGATCATTTTAGCAATGATTCTGATGATCATAATACCACTGAGATTGTGCTGCCACAACAAGATTATTCAATTGCTCAAAATCGTCCAAGAAGAGCTATTACAAAGCCAGCTTGTTACATTGTCTATTGCACAGGATATCGATAAAAGTGTTGATCCGGCTTCTTATTCAGAGGCAATTACTTGTGCTGATTCATCTAGATAGCTCATGGCAATGAATGAAGAAATTGAAAGTCTCTACAAGAATGACACTTAGGAGTTATGTGAGCTTCCTAAAGGCA
>JAPFFP010000099.1:6566703-6577705 GCA_026153255.1 Solanum medicagineum
ACGTTCCTTATTCTAGTGTTGTTGGCAGTCTTATGTATGCAATGGTTTGCACTAGACCTGATCTTGCATATGCGGTTGGTAGTCGCTATATGCACAATCCTGAAAAGGTTCATTGTGATGCTGTTAAATGGATCTTTCGATATTTGAAAGGTTCTTCTGATCTTGGCTTGGTGTTCGATAGAAGCAAGCAACGTCACATGACGTTGTTGGATTCGTTGATTCTGATTATGGTGGTGATCTCAATAAACGAAGGTCTCTCTCTGGCTACATCTTCAACTTATGTTCCAGTGCTATCAGTTGGAAATCATCGCTGCAATCTATTGCGACTTTGTCTGCTACAAAGGCAGAGTACATTGCAGCCACAGAAGGTGTAAAAGAGGCTACTTGGTTGCGTGGTCTTGTTATTGAGCTTGGTGTCACGCAGGATACAACTGTTGTATTTTCATATAGTCAAAGTGCTATTCATCTTACCAAGAACGATGCCTACCACTCCAAGACAAAGCACATCAATATTAAATACCATTATATCAGAGATACTATTGCTGCTGGAGAGAATACTGTAAAGAAAGTTCACACATCTGAAAATCCAGTGGATATGTTAACCAAGTCATTGCCTGTTGCTAGGTTTGAGCATTGCTTGAACTTAGTTGGTATTCTCAGCATCTAATAGCTCTTCGGAGTTTTATACGACGATGAGCATTTAGTAAAACTTGGTCCAAGGTGGAGATTGTTGAAATCTAGCCCAAGATCTTATCAGCCTACATTTGTTGACAAACCAAGATTTGTCAAACTTGACAACTCTCAGATTTCAAAATTGGCAGGCAAGTGGTTGGTGGAAGGTTGGCCACCAACCCTTTCCTTTTGTCAAATTTTGTAGGTGAATTACTCTTATATAAAGGAGTGATTCATCTTCATTTTGATCACACCAAATTGAGAGATTCAGAATAAGAGAGAGTCTAAGAATTCTGTGAGATACACATTGTGTATTTTTGTGAGTGTTGTAATACTCCTTTTATTTTTATCACTCCACTCCACATATATATCACTGAGTGATTGAGTGATACACAAAAATTATATCCTCGTAGTGCTTAGGCCCAGTGAGGTTTTGTTGTACACTTCTCCATTATAGTGATATTTTGCTCATCGTCGTCCGTGGATATAGCCTATTTATTGGGTGGACCACGTTAAATCTGTGTCTCCATTTATTACCTTTCCCAATTTATTTATACTTTTCAATATCAATCCCGATCAATATCACGCTTCCGCTATCGCCTCATATTCCCTAACAATAACCTGTTATATATATATAGCTCATGTGTATATAAATCATGAATAATAATTGTATATAATCTTTCAATGTCCATTTGCAGCAGAGGTGTGGAATACTTTGCTATCATGACAAGAAATAACAAGATACTCAAGGAAGTACTGGACCGAGGAGATACAATTGTCCATATCTGCCGAGTCCATAATGTACTGCTTTTGATAAATCATAAATTTACTTATCAAAAAAATAATTGTATATAAACCGGCTAATAAAGGTAAACAATGAATATGACCAATTATTAGTGAAAAAAAATCTCTTTTCTTTCTTCTGAAAAACTGCTTTTGATATAATTTTATCCATTACTTGGAGAAAGAGTTAATTAATTTCAAAGGTTTCATGTTTGTATGAAAACTTATCAGTTATCATATTATATGTGTGTAATTCACGTACATTAATTGTGTGTATATAAATATATACAGCCAAGAAAAGCAAATAATGAAGGTATAATTATACCGAGGGACGATTCACTTAAAATAATTACAAAAAAATAGTCTTCGTTGTATAGACATGTATAGTTAGTGTATAACTCGTGTATAAGTAATATACATTATATAGTAGTGTATACTTTCTATATCTTTTGACAAATCATATTGTATAGTCATGTATAATTTTGCTGATTTGGGGCTATTTTTTATGTAAAAAAAACATGGGCTATATTTATTGTAAATTAATTAATTTTTTTTTATATATGAAATTTCCCCTATAATGAATATGATCAGCTATTTATGAAAAGATATTTTTGCTTCTTCTTAATAACTACATTTAACATATTTTTATCCATTACTTAGAGAAAGAATTGATTAATTTCAAGATTTCAAATATGTATGGAAAATTCTCATTTAGTATGGTATGAGTTGCAATTGCCTCACTTTCTAAATAGAAAAATCTCAAATCATAACCCATATTTAGACTAATATATGAATTATGAAGTGTTTTACATAGATTCTTATCACTTAATTAATATGGATACTCATTAATTATATATTCTTATCAAAAGGTCATTCGATTATAATAAAATTATTATAATATGATATAAATATCAGGATTGCATAAATTTATTTTCATATCAATCATTATTTTTCCTATATCTAACTTAATATTTGCATCCAGTAGCAAAATCAATTTGCATGGAGAGCTAAGTTGATTTTAAAAAAGAGCCACGAAAGAAGACATCATATATATATTTCTAATATCTTTGTCTTTTTTTTTTTTTTTTTTTTTATAAATTAGTACATTAAACATATATGATAAGGAATATAAACCTTGAATTGTGACAATGATCTGGAACATATAGAAAATAAATTGTTACCACACAAACTATTGAATTGTACTATATATATACTATTAGTGATTGAAACCTTTGGAGAAGCTGATTAACGACAAAACACCAGCTTTTATTTTTGACTTTAATTCAACGGTACGTACTTACCTGAAATTAAATGCGCCATTATACATGAGTGACCTTAATTTCAATTTGTCGGCTAAAAAAACAAATAATAAATATGATAGACTATTTATATAAAAATAGTCACCCCTCAAGAAGGATACAAATCGAATAGCGATGGCTTCGCATCGGAAAAACTTAATAAAAAAAGGAATGGGAGGAGTCATCCATAATAAGCATGGGAATGGGTAATTGGATACGTAGGAAATGTGTACAAAGGCAATTCAATCACGACTGAACTTCTAGCCCTAGTACAAGGATTAAATATACCTTTAATAAAAAACTCATGCCACTAGAAATTACTATCATCAGTTTAGATCACCCTTCTCATACAAACATGGTTTTTGACTCTAAGGTACTTCTCAGACAGTTGGGGAGTCCTCCCATTCCGCATAGTTACAGGGAGACAAATCGAGTGGCAGATGTAACACCCAGTAAAATTACCAAAACACTTCTAAAATATACCGTGCGCACAACGCGTCTTCCAAAGCTCAAATGGGAAATTCGAGACAGGATTGGCGATCAGCGCGAAAAATCGAGTCAGAAAATACTGTCGACCCGATTTAAGAGCAACCGGGTCGAATTATAAAATTGCACAATTTGTGCAAAAACAGTAGCAAATCCGCGTCCCCTCCGCGACGTGGACTTGCACTTGTGATTTTTTTTTTGTTTTTCGACGGGGACTACTTTTTCAAAAATTTCACAAAAAACATTAGTGCGCCTCCCCTCCGCGACGCACACTTGTGTCCCAGAAAATTATTTTTTTTCTTTTAATTCGAGAAGAGGAATTTTATTCTTCCCAATATATTTTAATATCCCAAAACGATTTTTAAAGGATATTTCGTATAAAAAGGGTTTTAAACCCATAAATTTTCTAAGACTTTTACGTGAGTTCTGAGAGAAGAGAAGAACAAGAGAGGTGAGGGTTTCTATGGAAGCTCCAATTCCTTGAAGATTCATCATTTCCAGGTATGTAAAGACTACCCAAAAGTATGAAATTGTTCTTCCATGTGCCCAATGTAGAGTTAGGATGAAAAATAAATGTTTAGAAGTCTTGAATTATGATTTCTTGAAAGTCTTCTTGAATATTAGCATTAAATTCTTAGATATTATCTTGAGTTCTTGAATATATTCTTTAAACAACATTTTATATCCTAAATTGATGATCATCATGCTTAAAGTTTACTGTATACAAACATTATTATGTGATTGTGATCTAACCTTTACAAATTCTCTCTGTAAAGACTTGAATAATAAACTTAGGGGATGTTTAGAGCCTTGATTGTCTGAATGTGATGTGTGACTGAGTTTGAGTCCTGAAGTGAGTGTGTTGATGACTGTGATAGCTGAAATTAATATTGATAGAGTCGAATGAATATATTTCCCTAGAATTTGGAAAGATAGTTTTGCCTGTAGAGGTTGGGTGATGAGAGTTCTTGATGGATAGATAGACTTATGAGCATATTGAGTCTTGGGAGGAGTACTAGCACCGAAATGGGTAAGAGTGAGTCCCACTCGTACTCATTAACTACGTGGCAAGCGTGGAAGAGGATTGGACCGTGAAAACGGATGTTTCCTTTGTCCTAAGAGGACTTGACAGACTTTTGGATCCACTAACAGACTCGTCCCTTACCCCGGTAAGGTACTGAATGGATGTGGCAACGACATCTCTTCGTTATATCACTACCAGCTCATAGGTAGTGGTTGTCAGTTATAGAAACTCCCGAATAGGTTTCATGATGATAGAACTCCGATGTGATGTGAATGTTTGATGCTTGATGGATAGTGAGGTGTTAGAGCCATGTCCTTTACTCTGAGGTGAGACTGAGTGATTGAAGAGTAATTGCATATTGTTTCTTTTTTTTTTTTTAGTCCGTTTTACATATAGTACATTCCACGTACTAACGCCACTCTGCTGCTGCATCATTTTATGATGCAGATTCGATAGACCGAGAACTTCAATAGCCCGATCATTGAGGTTCAGAGCACTCCATTCCAGACAGTGGTGAGTGCTCTCCTGCATTCGGAAGATGTTTATTTTCTTTTGATTGATAGGTTTTTAATTGATCTTTGGTAGTCATAGCCTGTCATGGTACCGTCTCAGACAATATTATAGAGGCTTCATAGACATAGACGTTGATGTTTGATGTCGGGGGTTCCTTCCCTCTTCCTCCTTTATATTGAGACTTTTGTTTGATTATTCTATTTGTTCCATCATTGACTGAGATTTATAGCACTGAGCCCATAGATAGAATAGTTTTATTATTATTACATTATTTTCTTCCGCTAATGAATTGACTGGACGAAGACAATGAGACTAGGTGGTTCGCTTGGGGGCTAGCAATAGTCTCCGTGTGCCAATCACGTCTACGGTATCCTACCGGGACGTGACAACAGACACATTAGCAAAGGAGAGAGCAAAACTAGAAAAGAAAAATATATTTTGTGACTGAAAGTTCCACCGTTATTTGTCACCAAGATGTTGAAAATTGACAAAGGAGAAACTGCTTTTGTCAGGCGAAAAAAGCCATCTATCGACTACTCTAATTTTGATAATACTACAGTAAATATTCCCTCTCCTAAAAAGATAGCCAACTCTGTCATTCTATTGTAATATGCATATTATTTTAATAATATAGTAAATCTTCTATTACCAAAAAAAAAAAAACTACATTAAAAATATTGTTATGCTTAACTTGGAGAAAGAGATTTAATTTCAACGCTTTCAAATTTGTTTGAAAATTTCTCATATTAGTATGATAATAAGAATTGCACTTGCCTCCCTTTCTAATTAGAAAAATTCCTGCCACTCATATCCAGTATTTAAATTAATAGTATAACAAATATTCACACGTGTTTTACGTAGACTTTTATTGCTTATACTTTTACCAAAAGTTATCATTTAATTATGATGAATTAGTATAGTTTGAAATAAATCTTAGGTGCAGGTAAATTTGACATTATTTTTTTTAAAAAAAAATTAGGTATGAACTTTGTTTTTATGTGTTTATAACTAACAAATCTTTTTAGTAATCTGTCTCTAGATAGAATTTGCAATGAACATTTTGATTAATTACATAATTTGTCCATAGCTAATTTTTATTTTTACTGGAGTTTGTTTCCATTTTAATCTTGCTTCTTATACCTAATTTAATACTTTTTAAAAGTATGTTGATTACTTTATTATGTTTTCGTTTGTTTGCTTTGTTACTGTTTTTACTAATTGCCCAGTGAAAATCATGGTTCCATTATTGCTTGTATCTAATGGTTTTAATAGTAATTAATAGCTAGGATAAAATAAATATAAAATAACACAAGTAAAGTTAAACAATTATTTTTAGTAGATTTTAAACAAGTTAAGATGAACATAGAACGTAAGAGTCAAATTTAGATTTTCAAATCATTATTAATAAGATTAATTTAATAAAATATATATTTAACTATAAAAATTCAAGAGATATGTCGGTCGGTTTAATATGAGTTAAAGTAATATAAAATCAAAAAAGTATTATACAAATTATTGATTTGTTGTTCTATGTAGTGATTGAAACCTTTGAAGAAACTAATTAACGACACAACACCAACTTTCTTTTGACCTTTAAACTAATTAAATGAGCCATCAAACATCAATGATCTTTTAACTTTAATTTGTCGGCAATTTTAGAAGAAGCTCTTACATTTTTAAGGGAAGGAGCATTATGCTTTTCTTCACCATAATGGAGACCATTAAGGAGTTTTTTTTTTTCATTAATCATAGTTACTTAATTGTTTTTAAGTAGAGGAAGTGGTTTTAATGATGGTTTTCATTATGTAATACACTTTTGCTGCAGGATTCTCCTTATATATGTGCCCTACTTTTCTGAATTTGTTTATAGTACTATTATGTGTTTCCTCTTTTAAAATAGCTAGGCAGTAACAAATTTGGGTTTGAAAATTTTAAGAAATAGATACACGAACTAATTGAAAGGAATTTGACATCTATTATATATATATAAATTTATGTTTACAACATAAAAATAGTATAAGTTTTCATTGAAAATGATTCGAATGAAACCCCCGAGCACTATGTAGCTCCACCACCGGAGCTAGGCCATTTGCTTGTAATCATTAAAACTCTCGTTGAGGAGCTTAAATTAATTTTAACAAAAAAGGGATTAAATATATCTCTTAAATTATGCGAAATTAAAAATAAATATCATCTTGATAGTTCAATCTAAAAATATCTCTTCCGTCAACCATATAGTCCAAAAATACTCCTATTATTGCTTAATAAATCAAAATACTGCTTTTTATTAAACTATTAACGGTAGAATAAAATGTATATAAGTGTTTACGTCTCATCTACTATGACTTGGGCCTCTATAATAAATTTTCCTTCACTCTTTTGGTTGTGTACCCCAAAAGAGAAGCAAGAAAATTAACTCTTCTTTAACATGATATTTTAGCAGCATTTTATATGAAAATAATTAAGAAAAAGTGGTTCTTGATTAAAGAAGAAATATTAGGTTATGAATTTTCTCTTTCGTGATTCGTTCAACTTTTAATTTAATATGTTTCGAGTGTGTGGTGGCTAGTACAATATTTCTGAAATTATTAATTAAACAGATGCACATGCATGCATTGAAATTAAATGAAAAACTTTATTACGAACCAACCATTGATTGCGCCACAAAATTTTGTAGTATTATCCCCGGACCCAGTGAATTCAGAATTTTTTATTTAAGAAATTCAAAAAATTAAATATATAGTGCTTGAAATTTAAATTTAGAATCTCAAATTGAAAGCCAACATCTAATATTAAGTGTAGCGTGTGTGTTTATACATATATCATATGAGTTTTCGCAGAGAGTGTTTGGGTGAAGCTCCTCGTTAGCCCTGCCAACAATGCCTCTTTTTTTTTATATATATATATTTTGCATGATTTAGAGCCAATTTGAATTAACTTATAATTTTAAGTCAAAATAATTTTTAAATAATTTTGAATATTTGAATTTTTTTAAAAAATACTCATAAACATTTACTTTTAGGTCAAAAAGATAAAAATAAATCAAAAATTATATACTACTTTTTCTAACTTATGATTTTGTAATTTATAAGTTAAAAGATGTCGTCCAAATAAAGTTGCCTCAGAAGTTTAAAACCATGAGTTCTTGTCCTCAAGAGTAGGTCTCACATACATAAATTGGGGAGAGGGTGTTGTTCAAAGAATTTCATTATTAATTGTTGGTTCTACAACTTTCTGAAATCTTATATTATTATCGTGCAATATACTACTCAAATTTTTGAAATGCTAGTACTTCCGTCTATTTTATTGATAATCTCTCATTATATCGTGAGTTCCGACAAATATGCTTATATATAATTCTATTTTATTTAATTTTATAAAATCACATACTTATCTTAGCATCAGTATTTTTGCAACACTCATCATCATGTGAATACTTTTCTTGAATCAAAATCTTAAGTTAATTAAATCAAAATTAGCAATTTCAAATACCCTTGTTATATCACGTCTAATTTCAGTTCTTAATTATAAGAATTAAGGGTCAAAATACACTTAAACTATCTCACTTATTGAATTTCATATATGAACTATTAAGAGTGTGAGTTTCATAACTAAACTATCACCCAATAGTTAGCCTAGACCAAATGTTTATCTAGAAATGCTTCTAGTTTAGATATAAAACTCAAAAAATTGGAATAGTATCACAATCCAACCAATCGAGTCGTGTGGGCACTTATTCCACCACCTAGATATATAGGAGAACTCTCAATTCTAAATCAATTGTAATACCCAAAAAAATTAAATAGTTTGTAATCTAACACCTTAAAATAATTTAAAAATTACCATAAATTATATTAAACCTGTTATGCCCCGAGCATACACCCCTAGGTGTGGCCGACAATCAGAACCATTATTGATTCTAAGTGAATCGCCTTGATCTAACTAACTCACTCACCGAAAGAATTGACTTAATAGAAAGTTAACTCAAGTAAGTACTTAGAAAAAAGCAAATCATCAATAAATAATAGATTTAAAATACTCAAAGTATAATGCAGCTTAATCTCATAAACTCAATAATAAAATTATAATTTTAAATCATGCTCTGAAAGAATCATTCTAACTCAACATCTACTCTATTTATGAAACTTCTAACTGACTTATAAGAAGGTGCTAAGACAAGCCCACGACTACTTCAACTAACTACTAATAACTGAAAGAAAGATTGTAAAGACAAGATATAATGAACCTGAAGGTCATTTTTGTATTTTTGGAGTTAAGATTCTGCACTATTACTTGTTTGGTATTGATTTCCTTTAAAGATTGAGTTTCAATGTTATTAAGTCCATCCGAGATTATATGATATCTAAGTCTTCCGCTGAGTAAGTAGCCAAATCAAGTAATTCACTCGGGGCATGAAATAATTTTCAAGTGCTGGCTACATCGAGGATTCGAGGGGTGAAAATCATTGTTATGGACAAATATGAGAACACTAAAATGGCCATTTATTTTGTATCTAGCAGTGAATTGACATCTGGCAACTAAAGATAGATTGGGTAAATGAAGTGTGATACAGTCTTTCATATGTCAGTTGCATACATGTGAATGTAGATCTAGAACATTTGTTCTTTCAATATGTATATATTGCGGAGATGTGAAAAATAATTTTAGCTTGTCAAGGAATTAGCTGTGGCATCTTGAATTGGACAGCTGAGGTACAATGGAAAAATAGATTTATGAAGGGTAGAAGCAGCATGATACTTGTATATGAGATGACAGTGCTTCATTTTCGATGGAATAAAAAAGACATATATGATAAAATCGTAATCATAAAATATGATCCTAATCGAAATACATACATTTGTCTCGATCATATACTATGGGGATAGTGAAAGGAGATAATTAGTCTATAATTGAAGATATCATTCTTTCTGATACAGAAGTTCCTATAAAAATAAAAAAAGCAGATTTTTCAAAGAGCAACAACAATCAATCAACATATTCAATTATTAAGCATATTATGCAAAAAGTACATGGGAGAGGTAGTACGTACACTAGAATAGCTACTAGATTACAAGATTTAGTAGAATGTTAAGAAGCAGGGATGGAGTGTTTATTGATACCACTGGATTGTCTGGTTTGTACATTCTATTTGGTAAATAAAATTTACTTACCAAACAAAAAAAAAATTATTCTATTAACAATTTGGTAAATAATTTCATTTTTTATGAATATTTTTATTTGTATATTTCGCTTGTCAATATACAAACAGAGTAACCATATATAAATTTTAAATATATACAATTACAAGACGAATTATACAAATCTTAGTAAATTTATTAAACTATAGTAACATTCAATAATTAATTAAAAAATACAATAAAAATATATTGTGATCATTAAATATTTACTATTTCACATAATTTTTCCAATGATTATAGATACCTAAAAGAAACGTAAGGGAAGTGGAAATGAAGTTGGGCCTGGCCCTCAATGATTGATTTACGGGAATACTTTTGTCCTTTGATAGAAAATGATTCCAAAAGACAACTCGATGTCGCCAAATATTTTGAGTCTTAATTTACACGTCTTCAACTAAATGCCTAACTTTTATTATACCTCCATTTTGAATAAGTTGAAATTCGCTAATATAATTTTTTTCACTATTAAGGACACTCCACCAAAGTTAGATTTAGCCCGATATTACGGAAAAAAAAAATGAAAATTGTTATTTTAACACCAGAAGTTCACTCACATTGATGGTTTCGAGCTCGAAAAAGGGAAAAAAAAGTACCAATATACTAGTGGAATCCCACAAGTGGGGTCTAGGGAGGATAAAAATATACGCAGACCTTACCACTACCTCATAGAGGGTGAGAGGCTGTTTTCGAAAAATCCTCGTTTCAAAAACTCATAAGCAGAATAAACTAGATATGAAAAAAAGGGAAAAAGGAAAAGAAAAACAAGGAAGAACGACTAATAGCAAAAACCAAATGATAATATAAAACGGATAATGACAACACAAGATATAAGGACACTACTAATCCTACTACCCTTTTAATTTATATCCCAAGACGAGGCAGAGCCGGAGATCCCGGCAGTGGAATCTGCTACATCATCGACCCCGGGGGCTCAAACATCAGAACCTCCACCTCCCCAGGCCACTTCAGAAGTTCGGGAGCTGAGGGAGACAGTACAGTTACTTGTTCAAATGGTAGCGCAACAGACG
>JAPFFP010000099.1:6594086-6609004 GCA_026153255.1 Solanum medicagineum
AACAAATTGCACAATATTCCCAAAAGTTTTCAGGTTGACACTTTGCCCCAATTATGTTAATTACGGGGTCTAACATTAAGGATGAATCCATTAAAATGTGCCTTCGGGGTCACTTCAAGAAAGTTTCTTGGCTTCATTGTGCCACACCGGGGAATTGAGATTGATCAAGCCAAAGTTGATGCAATTTTGAAGATGCTTAAGCCTCGAAATATTCATGAGCTGAAAAGCCTTCAAGGAAGGTTAGCCTACTTGAGGAGATTCATCTTGAATCTAGCTGGAAGATGTAAATGATTTAGTCACCTCATAAAGAAAAGGGTCCCTTTCAAGTGGGATCAAACATGTAGCAAAACCATTGAAAGAATAAAGGTGTATCCGGCGAAAACTCTTGTTCTAGCGGCCTCTATTCCTGGAAATCCATTGATACTTTACATTGCGGCACAAGAAAGGTTCGTGGAAGCCTTACTAGCTCAAGAAAATAGCGAAGGCAAAGAAAATTACCTTTATTACTAGTAGGATGATGACACCAAATGAGTTGAATTATTCACCAATCGAGAAGTTGTGCTTGGCGCTAGTCTTTTCAATTCAGAAAATAAAGCACTATTTTCAAGCGCACATCGTCCATTTAAATTCCAGGACAAATCCCATCCAATTTGTTATGTCAAAACCAGTCCTTAGTGACCGACTAGAAAGGTGGTACCTTCAATTCCAACAATTTGAGATTGTGTACATCCCTCAAAAGGCTGTGAAAGGACAAGTATTAGCAGATTTTTTGGCAGACCATCCTATAATAGACGATTGGGAATTGACTGACGAGCTTCCCGACGAGGATGTATTGGCCATTGACATTCAACTTGGAAAATGTACTTTGATGGGGCTGCACATCATGGAGGAGCTGGTGCAGGCGTAGTATTTGTCACTTCACAAGGAGAAGTACTACCATTCTCCTTCACATTAAAATAACGTTGCTCAAATAATGTTGCAGAGTACCAAGTGCTAATACTTGGACTCGAAATAGCCGTTGACATGAAGCAATTACAATTGCAAGTCTTTGGGGACGCTCAATTGGTAATGAAGCAACTTTTGGGAAGCTATAAGATCAAAAATCCTGAACTTCGTCCCTATCACTGTTATGCCTAGAAGTTGATAGGATGGCTCAGAGATGTAACTTTACAACATGTACCAAGGAAGGAAAACGAAACGGATGATGCCTTAGCTGCTATAGCTTCCACTTTAACTCTTCCAGAGCAGATACAAGTTACTGTCTGTCAAAAATAGGTTGTACCACCAAATGAAGGTAAATATGAAGTAGAGCATCTCACTGCGGTGACCAAGGTTGATAAAGATGATTGGCGTCAAGATATAATCGACTACTTGTGTTACGATATACTCCCAGAAGATACAAGGAGAAAGACCGACATTCGGTGTCTGGCACCCCATTTTCTATACTACAAGTACACATTGTATATCAGATCATTTAAGGGAATACTCTTGCAGTGTTTCGGAGAGGAAGAAGTGACCCAAGCCTTGCAAGAGCCACATTCAGGAGTATGTGGATCACATTAGTCTGGACCAAAACTCCACTTTCACATAACAAGAATGGGGTATTATTGGCCAACTATGGTGACAGATTGCTTAACTACGCTCAAAAGTGCAAGGCTTGTCAATTCCATGCTAATTTCATATATCAGCCACCTGAAGTTTTACACCCAACTATTGCATCGTGGCCATTTGATGCTTGGGATTAGATGTTGTTGGACCACTGCCAAAGTCTTCTGGTGGGCACTTATACATCTTGGCTACGACAGATTACTTCTCAAAATGGCCGAAGCTGTAACTCTTAAAGAAGTCAAGAAGGAGAATGTCATGAACTTCATTTGAGTAAACATTGTCTATCGATTTGGCATTCCATGATACATAATAACGGACTATGGTAAGCCACTTGATAACAAGTTGATGAATAAGATCTGTGATCTCTTAGGTATTAAGTAGCGAAAGTCTTCTATGTGTAATGCGGCCGCCAATGGTCCGGCTGAGGCATTCAACAAGACTTTATGCAATCTATTGAAGAAAGTTGTCTCTAAGTTCAAGAGAGATTGGCACGAAAGAACGGAAGAAGCCTTGTGGGCATACAAGACAACATACCGTACACCAACTCAAGCAACCCCATATTCACTTGCTTTTGAAGCTGAGATAGTCCTGCCACTCGAGCGCCAAGTACCTTCCTTGACACTGGCTATCCAAGAAGAGCTCACTAAAGAAGACAATGCCCGACTACGTATTTCTGAGTTAGAAGCACTTGATGAAAAGAGATTGTAAGCCCAACAAAACCTTGAATGTTATCAAGCTCATTTGTCTCGTGCTTTCAACAAAAAGGTTCGTTCGAGGTGTTTTCAAGTTAGAGACCAAGTACTTGCAGTAAGGAGGCCCATTATCACTTTGCATAAGTCCGGGGGGAAATTTACTTCGAAGTGGGATAGACCGTATGTGTTAGAAGAAGTATACCCAAATGGTGCTTACAAGCTTGTCGATGCATATGGAATAAGGATCGGTCCTATAAATGCAAAATTTCTTAAGAGGTACTATCCTTAAGGCAAATGATGCTCCTTGAAGTACAAGTATAAAGTTGTATGATCCTCCTGGCCTGCAAGAGTATAAACTGTGTACGGTACCCTAAAAAATGTGTCTGCTAGGTTGAAAATCTCGAAAGAGACAGCCTAGGCAAAAGTTAGGACAAAAAAAAAACACTCCCCCCAGAACTACGTTGTGACTTGATCCTCTTTATTGAGGTACATAGGCGCTTGGAATTATATTCTAGGTTCAGTTGCATAGTGTTAAAAACTATATATCCCAACATGATTCCTTATAGGGGCAAAACCATACAGAATGTGAGCTCACTCAACAGCATGCTTGAGGCTTTCAAATTTGGTTAAGTTTGCAAATTGAAGTTTTCAAATTCCTCAAGCTTGCAAGTTGAAGTCTACGAGTTGGTTCTCAAATTAACCAAGTATGCAAGTTGACGTCTTTGATTTTCTAAGTACGCAAATCAAAGTCTTCAAATTCTTCAAGAATGCGAGTTAAAGTCTTTGATTCTCTAAGCATGCAAATCAAAGTCTTCAATTTTTTCAAGCATACAAGTTGAAGCCTTCAAACTCTTCAAGGTTACAAATTGAAACCTTCAAATCCTTCAAGTATACAAGTTAAAATCTTTGAATTCTTTGAGTTTGCAAGTTGAAGTCTTTGAGTTTGTAAGTTGAAGTCTTTGATTCTCCAAGTATTATGCATATCAAAGTCTTCAAATTCCTCAAGTACGCAAATTGAAGTCTTTGAATTCTTTAAGTTCGCAAGTTAAAGTCTTTGATGCTCCAAGTATGCAAATCAAAGTCTTCAAATTCTCCAAGTATACAAGTTGGAGTTTTTGAATTCTCCGAGTTTGCAAGTTGAAGTGTTCAAATCCTCCAAGCATGCATGTTAAAGTGTTTATAATTTTTGAGTCTGAAAGGTAAAACCCTTCAAGTTTTGACCTTTAAATTTACATTTCTCAAGTCAAGAATGAGTAACTATTCTTTACATCGTGAAGATTCCGTCAAATTACCTTTCTTAGGATAAAGATGAGCATCTATCCTATTATGCCATAAGAATTTCTCTAAATTGTCATGCTTAAGGTGGACAAAATTTATCCCCTTTGCACCTTAAGCTGGCCTTTTCACGGGCTTATCCTTAAAAGGATCTCTAAATTTTCATATCTTATGGTGGACAAAATTTGTCCCTTTGCACCTTAAGCTGGCCTTTTGGTGGGCTTATCCTTAAAGGATCTCCAAATTTCCATGTCTTAAGGTGGACAAAAAATTGTCCCTTTGCACCTTAAGATGGCCTTTTGGTGGGCTTATCCTTAAAGGATCTCCAAATTTCCATGTCTTAAGGTGGACAAAAAATTTTCCTTTTGCACCTTAATATGGCCTCTTCACAAGCATTTGAATTATTGTAAAGCCTTGAGTTGGAGATTCCTTATGTTTAAACATTCAGAGCATGATAAAGCCTCAAATTGGGGTCCCTTGTGTTTAAACATTAGGAACTTTATAAAGCCTCGGATTGGGGGTCCCTTATGTTTAAACTTGGGAACTTTGTAAAGCCTCGGATTGGGGGTCCTTTGTGTTTAAACATTGGGAACTTTGTAAAGTCTCGAATTGGGGATCCTTTATGTTTAAACATTAAGAACAACGGAAAGCCTCGCACTATTGGTTCCCTATGTTTAAACATTTAGAACAGCGGAAAGCCTCGTATTGTTGGTTCCCTATGTTTAAACATTTAGAATAGAGGAAAGCCTCGTATTGTTGGTCCCCTATGTTTAAACATTTAGAACAGCAGAAAGCATCGCATTATTGGTTCCCTATGTTTAAACATTTAGAACAGCGAAAAGTATCGCATTTTTGGTCCCCTATGTTTAAACATTTAGAACAGCGGAAAGCATCGTCTTGTTGACTCCCTATGTTTAAAAATTTAGAACAGCAGAAAGTCTCGTGTTGTTGGTTCCCTATGTTTAAACATTTAGAACAGCGTAAAGCCTCATTTTGTTGGTCCCCCATGTTTAAACATTTAGAACAATGTAAAGTCTCGTTTTATTGGTCCCCTATGTTTAAACATTTAGAATAGCGTAAAGCATCAAATTTAAAATCTCAAAGTAGGGACATAGAACCTATCTCTTCGCACCTCGAGATCGAATTCTTGTGCCATAGAATCCACAAAGCACAAATATCACTCCTTTTGCCTACCAAAAAAAAAAAAAGGAAAGGGACAAAAAAAAGAAAGAAAGTCATACCTTAACAAAGACACATGGAGTTAGACTTTAATTTTGATTGAAAAATATAAAGAAGCACACCCCTATTTATAGGGTATTATCCATAAAGAAAAGCGAAAAAAAAGGTAAGAATGGAAAAAAAAATAAAAAAGGAAAGAAAGAAAGAAAGAGAAAAGAAGAAGAAGAAAAAAAAAGAGGGACTTGTTGTACAAGACCAAGAAAAAGAAAAAAAAAGAAAGAGAAAAGAAAAGAAAAGGCAGGTCAAATTTTTCTTCCTTTTTTTTCAAATAAGGTAAATTTGAAAATAATTTCCTTTTTTACATAATATTATAATAATAAGGTTATAATATTATGTCAATAATTCTTTATAATATTATAATAGATATTATTATATATTAAATTAATACTTCTAGTCTAGTCTTCAAATGATAAAATATTTCGACAAGACTTGAAGCAGGGGGCATTTGTAATTATTTAAAATTTACTAAATATAAATTTTAAAATGATTCGAATTATATTAAATATATGAATATATTAGTCCAAATAAATGTTATGGATTAATCTAATTGGGTTAATCATTTAAGTCCAATAGATACAGATTTAATTAAAACCCATGTTAATTGATTTGGATTACAATAAAGGAGTCCAAATTAACAAGCTCAATATTGTTTCATACAAGAGGCCCATCTTGGTGCCACGTGGCAAGCCAAGTCAAACAAAGAAGCCAATGAGACCATGCCATGTGTCAAAATGACAAGTTCATTTCGTTAAAGCCCATTTCATTAAAGTCGAACATGTCATGTCACTTAAATCTGATTGGCTAAAGGGAAATCTTTCCTATTATAATTCCTCTATTCTACAACTATAAATAGAGATCTTCTAACTCAAAAAAAGGGAGAAGAATTCTAACAAAAAAGCTGGAGAAAGATCGTGGATCAAACGCCGAAAATTTCTCTACAAAGTTCAAGAATTCAAACATTCAAGCATTCAAGTTCAAGAACAAGCTTAAAAACTCTTGAACTTAAGATCAAACTCAAGAACAAAATTAAGTTTCAAGAATAAAATCAAGAATAATTCAAATTCAAGATTGAGTTCACGAACAAATTTCAGATTCATGATCAAACTCAAGAGCCCTTGAATTTACACTTGAAAAGGCGAATCAGAGAATTTATAGAGATTGTAACACTCATATTTTGAAAACAAATACTACAAATTGTTCACTATATTTTCATTCTCGATTATTATTTTCTCAACACGAATTTATCGTCTACAAGAGGATCCAGGGTCACCATAATTGTATGCACCAACCGTGACTTGTTAGTAGCTAAAGATTTTCTTGTCTTGAATTTGAAAATGACAAAAATTCGTACAACAAATCTTGAAACCTTTTGACAACAAAGTTGTATTATGAGTACTACTATTTACCTTAAATAAATATCTTTGGCTACTAGCCTATGAGAACTATTTAAATATAGGCAACATTTGAAATAGAAATTTTTTGCATCTCAAAAAATTTTTATATGCATTTATCAATGAATCTCCTCACTTGAAAAATACATAGTGAAAAATAGATTCTCATTAAAATACTATATGAAGCTTCCAAACTATTAGGATAATACTATTATGTTTTTTTCTTTTCACATCGATTTAATTAAAATGTCCATTGAAACAGCCACAATGTCTTTTTAGGAAAGAATTTCAATGAAAAATAGTGTTTATTTAATATTATTATTTTAAATAACAACATATTCAATAGATTTGGAGAGAGTCATATGTATACAGTCTTATTCTTATCATGTAAAAGTAAAAAAGAAATATTCTCGATAAATTCTTGACTACTCTTAATAAGGATAAATTTGAAAGAAAAATAACTTATAGCTTCTCAGTTATATAAGAAAAAATTATTTATTTTGAATTAGTAAAAATTTAAAATATCTAATAATATGAACCGACGCTGTCTCTTTCAGTAACCAAGTTTGTTTCCCACTTTCTTCCGGAAATACGTGAACAGAAGCTCAAATTAGCAATATAAAATTCTAAAAACGTATTTTAAATTATATATATTACAATATAAAATTCTTTAACTTGAGATAACCTACTCTATTGGAGCAATAAAAAATATCTAAATTTCGGGATTATTAAATTTAACAAAAATGCCAGTTTGACCTTTCATAAGGCCCTCGTACTTTAGATGAAAATGTTTGAAGTCCAAAGTGATTTTTCAACTTTAATTGTATGCGTTTGAAGTTATATTTGAATAAGATAATCTTGTAACTTTTATTTAACATCGGATATAAATTGATTGCCAACCTCAAAAGTGAATATTTGTGTACTACGCCGAATTTTACTAAATTATATAATAACTCGCTTTGTTTTTTTCCATTGCACTTAGTTATTTATGGAATTTGATAATTTATATATATTTTCAAAGATATTTGTTTTTTGTGCACTACGCTGAATTCTACTAAATTATATAATGACTCGCTTTGTTTTCTTTCATTGCACTTAATTATTTATGGAATTTAATAATTATTTATAAAACTCTCTTTATGCATACAATCTCAAGAAAGATTTGACCACAAAGATCTAACATACCCAACCTTACCTTACATTATTGTTAATTTTTTAATAAAAGATTGTACCCATTTCGACATGCTAATTAGCTTTAAAAATTTCCTTCGTTAAAATAGAATTTGAAATCTTCTATTAGAAGAGAAAGAATCTCATTCATTCACTAAGAAATTATTTAGTTAGAAACAAATTATCTCGATATTAATTATTCATAAGTAATTTATTCTGCCATGTAAATGGAATAATAACTTATTCCATCAGTATAATATAAATATTGAGAAATAATTCAGAAACTATCTAATATTTCAAACTAAAAAAAGGATAAAATAATCTTATTTATTCTGAAATTATTATATTTTATACCTCACTCCAAATAACTCCCGAAACCTACTAACTCAAAACAAGAGTAATGCATAGTGACTTATAAAAGCGCATAACGCCAATTAAGTACTATAATATTGCTCTATGCATGCCTAGGAACTAACATAAATCGTTAATCATGGAGTTAAAAGTAAGTTTATTAAAAAAAAAAAATCAATCTCAATAGTTAAACTAAAACTAGTACTAGTTAAAGACTACCTAGCTAGACATATAGGCGAAACCAACTTAGGCGAAAGGTGGTTCAGGATACACTTTCCGTCAAAAAATTATAGAACGTACAAACATTAAATATTAGCTATGTTTAGACATTTTTAACATTATTTGTCAAATTTCTGACTCTGTTACTGACTAGATGTCATCCTAATGGTTTTGACCTAGCTCAAAGGTCATTTTGGAAGTTTAGCCTCAAAGTTTGAAGGAGAAAAAAGTAATTTAAACATAAGGTATATTAGTGTGGAGTTTGCAAGATGTGATTGGTAGGTGCATGAAGTAGTTATTACTGTAATATAAAGAAAAAAACTGATGAAACTTTTTTCCAAAATAATGGAACATTCCTTTATTTAAACAAAGCATCATTAGTCTACCAAAGTATCTTCCGAACTCATTGGAGAATAAAAACACTTTTTTCCCATTATTTCAGTTGCCTTTTCTTTTCTTTATTCATACAAGAGTAGCAGTTGAAGTAGAAAAGAGAGGGAGAGAGAGAAATGACAAAAATAGCTTTCCATCAATCAATTACACAAAGCTGCACAAATCATGTTACCTGCCCTTTGAGTTAAAATTCTTGATTTGCTTTCTTCTGGGGTTCCTCTCATATATATAGAGGCTAAATTATAATGGGTAAGTTACCAAAATCCTTCACTCTATCTGTATTTCTAGGTTTATCACTTTCCTTTTTCTTTTCTTTCCGTTTTTCAGTGTGTGCATGTATGTACTATTAGGAAAGTTTTGATTTTTATCTGTTTTTTGAGGTTTAGACATGGAATTTAGATGATTTTGTTTGAGATATGAAGTGGGGTTTTTGTATTATGCAGTAATAATGGGGAATGTAAGTGGGAAGAAAGAAGAAGAAACTGGGGAGGGCTCTGGAATCAAGAATCAAGAACATGAAGAGGAGGAATATATGGAGTATGGCCTGTTCCCAGATTCCATGGTTCAGTCTCCTCCTCATACTCCTAAAGCTTATCATTACTCTCCTTTGGTTTTTACTCCACAGGTAAGAGGCTCAAAAAGACAAAGCACTGTACAGCATATTTTTGTTTCAGTTAGATTGGCATTATCAAGATACAGTTTTTCTGCCTATGAGCTAGTTTTTGAGGTGAAAGTTAGGCTTAGATGTCATGTTTTTGTATGATATTAGATTCAGGCCATCTTTGTACCTTTGTCTGGGCTTCTAGTCCAAGTTCTAGTTGAGCCTGGGCGTAGTGGGGTGTTAGAGTGGGTTAGAGTTTCACATTAGTTGGGAAATGGGCCGGTGGTTTGCTTATATGGATGCAGACAATCTTCTTCTCACAAGCTAGTTTTTGGATTGAGTTAGGCTCATGTGTCATATCTTTTACCTATTTAACCTTGTATTATGATAAGTCATTGGTATTCTTTTATTTGGGGTGAAGGTGTTTAATAAGTACGTACATCTCTTTCAAGAAAATCAAGCCAGGGTAGGCAATGGTAAGGTTGCGTACATTCTACCTCCCCAGACCCCACTTATGGGATTCCACTCGGTATGTTGTTATTGTTGTTGTTTCAAGAAAATCAAGTCTTCTATAATACTGTAGAATTTTTAATTTATTTTTTGGCATTATGCTTAAGAAGGGAATGCTTAAATTGCTTAAAGCTGTTCTGAACTATATTTGTGTGTGAAGAATATATTTGGTAGGTGTTTTTTGCCTGAAGTGGAGGAAGTTACTTTTGGAGTTGGGAGATTTAAGTAGCAGAAGTATAAGATTCCTGCCTGTTGTACAAATTTTGTGGGACTAATGTGTTGTGTCTGGTAAGTTAATGGACACACAAGAAGATCATTTGTCCATTTGTTGGTCACATAATATGGAGGGGGACCAACTGACACAATATATGTGAGGCATAAATATATGGCCCTTCTTTTTACAGCTCACTTGTTTCAATTCCTTGGTGGAATTTTAGTAGAATTCAGGTGCTGAAACTTTCCTTTATATCAGTTAGATTCCTACTATTCATCTTTGTAAGAACTCTATTCTGCAGGTTCCAATTTTCCCCTTACAAAGGCCTGATGGAATATTAATACAAAATCAAAGTGGTAACATAGTGCAAAAGACAATGGAGCATGGGGATATGCCTTCTGAAAATGGGATACCAACAATGATCATATGGAGTCATGGGGGACATGAAGTTGCTATCGAGGGATCATGGGATGGCTGGAAGACAAAGTATGCTCGACTGATTCTTGTTTCGTTGTATTACAGACACTAATTCCTTGTTGACGAAGTGATTTCACTTTTTGTACAATAGAGATTTCCTACGAAGAACAGACAAGGACTTCACTGTCATGAAGGTGTTGCCATCAGGCCTGTATCATTACCGGTTCATTGTCGATGGACAATGGAGATATGCTCCAGATTTTCCATTTGAATGTGATGATACGGGAAATGTGTTCAATGTCTTGGACTTGCAGGTAACCTTTTGTGAACCATTCTGATTTTAACTAAACATTGGATACTCAGTATGATTCATTTGATCTCCTTGTCGATGTATACCAGTAGTAAAATGATCACACATTTGCATGTGTCAATATGGGCTGGTGAAAAGCATGTACTATTTATAAGCTAAAATATTTAAGGGGAAAAGGTGGTAAATAGTTCTACTAGGGAGTGACAAGATTGAGATACCGGGATAAGGTCTGATGTTAAAACAAGTTGCTGAAGATATAAGGTTACAGTGCTGCTTCCTGAATCCAGATCTGATCATCATCTGATACAGCTATATATTACCTGTTTTGAGGCCTAATAAGTTTTGTTCTTTCAGCCTTTTGCCCTCCAAGCTTTTCAACAGGCATAAAAAACACTCCACCATCTAACAATGGTCGTTATATCACTCACATGTACAAGAATAACATAGTGTAATCCCACAAGTGTGTCACCCACATGTAGACCAGAAAAATAGATTAACAGGATAGCGGCAAACAAAGAAGGTGAAGAAACAAAGCAATATCACAACAACAACAACATACCCAGTGAATCCCACAAGTGGGGTTTGGGGAGGATAGAATGTATGCGGACCTTACCGCTACCTCACAAGGTAGAGAGTTTGTTTCTTGGTAACCCCCATCTCAAAAATCTCCAAACCAGAGGATATCAAGAAGAAAAAATGCATAAAGTTTGTACCTTTACTGTTTTAGGAAGGTTTTGAAGTGACAATCTTTTTCCTTCTAATCTGTATCCATGAGCTACCCAATTAAACAAAGCAATATCAAGAAGCAAAAACTGAACTCCTTCAATGTGCTTAATGTGTTATACTGTAAGTTATGGCCATAGAATGCCAATGCGATAGTATCATCTGGGATATATACTACTTAAAATTGAATAGGATTCACATGTAGATCTGTTATTGAGAGTTTTGGATTTCAAAAATGTGTAATGAATATAGTTGCCTAATTGATCTTCAGAAAAGGAATTTGGTCAGGGAGGCCAAGAAAAAGCATTAACTGTGGCTTTATGGCACTGTCAGTTGTTTTCTTTTCTTTTCCTTTCTCAGTATCTTCTAAAATCTTGTAATCCTTTAGACTTTGAACAATCTTTGTTTAATCTTCTCCAACTTTATGTCATTTACATGCCTCACTCCTAAAAGGACAAGCTTTACTACTGTAGAATAATGAGTAACCTTGTTTCTCAGTCACTAATATTAAGATATAAGGTGGTGCTAGAACTCAATTTAAACCAGGCATGTGACACTAGAAATGGCATTGCACAACTGTACAGTCGCAATGCTCGAACACCGGAGTTCTTTCAAATCAAGATCATTCATAGTGTTTCCTTTGTGAAGTGCAAGACAATTTGGTCACTGCCATCTCTGTTGCCAAGAAAGCTAAGAGAGCTCTCTGTACACTGTAACTCGTAACGCGATTAAATCTGGAAAAAAGGGTTGCAATTCAGCATTAGGTACTCCTATTGAACACTGTGCAGTGAGTTCTTAATTGGGATGTAGAGAGCACTCCACTTGTTAATTACATTTAAACAACACTCATACTAATTTGCTGGAGGACAATTGTCCGTAAGGAGCATTTTTGTTGTTTCTGACCATCACCCTGTCATGTCATTATCTTTTCCTATAATCAACATAATGGTTCTATTTTCAACTAACATGCCGTGCAGGATATCATTCCAGAGGTTCTGAATAATACCAGTTGGTTAGAAGCACCTTCTTCCCCTCAATCAAGCTATAGCAGTGCGCCTTTCAGTTCAGAAGATTTTAACGAAAAACTACCTGATTTGCCTCCTCTGTTACAGCAGACACCCCTGGACCAACCGTCTTCATCTGCTGGTAGTATGGATACATTTCAGAAGCCATTACCGGCAGTATTGAACCATCTTTACATACAGAAAAGCCGTAGCAGTCAATCAATGGTGGCACTAAGCTCAACACACAGATTTCGCACCAAATATGTGACAGCAGTACTGTACAAGTCCTTGAAAAACTTAAACAAGTGAAACACTTGGAAAAACTTACAGACGGAAGTGCTTTTTTTTGTTTTTGACACTCATTTCAGAAGTAAGCATCTAAATCTTACCGAAAATCATGATGAAATCTAGATTTTTTTGGTATCTTCATGTGATATTTACCAATGTGATGTCTTCTGTATGTGCAAGACCGAAAGAAAAAGTTGGATCTTTTCCAATTTTGCCTGTGCACGTGTATCAGAAAGATGACATGAAGCTTTGTGGGTAAATTTACTGATCAATTTCAATAATATGTTGATCATCATTATGACACCTAAAATCAAGTGGTAAGTCAAAATAACACATTTGGTTGGTCCTTCAAACTTAGTTGCATCAATATACGCAACAAAGCTTACCGATTCATGCACTTTCTTTGAATTTGTTTGTGCTTATTTTTACGCGACAAATTCTATTCTTCTTTTGATTCATCTTCCAAAGTTTATTTTTGTTTAATTGTTGGTCGCGAGTAAATTTATTTTTATTTAATAATTGGTGTTAGTTCATTCACCAGTTTTTATCACTTTTTTATATTTTGAAATCGTAACGAATTAATCACTCTTTCTTTTATTTCTGAAGATTGACGTATTTATAAATAATTTCTTTTGATTTATCATTTTAATACAAGACTAATATATATTTATTCTATTTATTATTAAAAAAATGCAAGTTCGAACTACGTGTTTCTCATTTAATCGACAATATTAAATTCCACATTTATTTGATGAATATATTGTTTGATGACAATTAAAATAGTTTATTTTTTAAGATAATTAAAATCAATTTCTACTTTTATTTTCTATATCCAACGTTCAACACATTAGAAGAAGATGCAAGTAACTCTAAAATAATTTGATGATTCATTATTTAAATAACATTCAAATTAATATAAAAAACTATACATTGAGATAACAATCATTATTCGTTCCCCTGGAGGGGACATAAGTTTCCAATATTTAATAAGTGGTGTAAGTCGACGGAGAAATCAATAGATAGGAGCAAATTTATAACAAACAAGTGTCTTCATGACTCATCTTTAAAATTTATAAGTATCACGACACTTTTTCAATATCAAAAAGAGAGGAATATCGCATATAGTAAGGTAGAACATATGCAAATGACTTTACTTTAGCCAATAGCAATATTCTTAAAATAGAGATATTTTCCCATTGCTTGCTCGTAATAAAAACAAACTCCACATTAAGTGGTAATTATTAACACACTAGACATAGCGCAAGTTCAATATCTATTATTTTTGTGTCTCAATTTATATGAGATAGATAAAATTGAAAAGTTAATTAAATTTTAATATTATTTTTAAATATTTTAAATTATTAACCAATGTGAATCATAGTATTTTTCACGTAATTTTTAAATAATGTATGTGAAAAATTCCAGCCACCATTGGAACAGCCGTCATTGTTGAACCTGTCATTGTTGAATTCAATAATGCACAGCCCATTTGAATAACTGTTCAAATGAAGGTTGTGCAAATTTCTTCAAAGTTGGCCACCAACCTTTGGAGAAATTTTGACAATTCACACCTGTAAATTTTACTATAAATAGAGGTGCAATCCTCATTTGTAAGATATCACCAAGAACACCAAGAAGAGTTTAATGTGTAAGGTTGAGAGTTGTTTTGTAATCTATTCTTGTAAGTAATAGAAGAAATTTTTCTCTCAAATTTGTATTTACCAACCCTTATTATTTCTTTGGCCTCAACAAGTGGTATCAGAGTCAAGTTAGAAGCGTTGGTCGAGTTTTCAGGTGACGAGTCGAATTTTGATTTTTTGAATTTTATTCGAAATCCAATTTTGATTGCACCATTGGATTCGTCTCGTTGAACGGAATCCAACGCACCAAACGTCGACCTAATTGAAGCTCAAACGAGCCTAGAAATCGCGGTCAAAGTTTGGTCAATGCTATCGGAGTTCTGCCGAAGAAGATGACACTGTTCACCGGAGTTCCACCGGAGAAGACGACCGGAAACACTGTTCATTGCCGGAATCTGCAATATATTTGAAAATTATAAATTGACCCCTCAAGGTTTCTGAAACTTTAGTTTGGTCCCTCAACGTTCAGAAAATTTCAGATTGGCCCCTTAACTTTCTAAATTTCCAGTGTGACCCCTGATCGTTCCTAAATTGCAGTTTGGTCCTTAAAGTTTTTGAAATTATTGTTCTGCCTAATAGTAGAATTTTGGCCTCGAAGTGTCAATTCCACCTTTTTGTCTTTCAAGACTAATGGTAAGCTCCATTTTTCAAGATCCACTGATGGCAAGAAATCAACATATAAGTGTCATCGTTGTGGAATTGAAGGACACATGAAGAAGAATTGCTACAAATGGAAAGAGGAGCAAGTCCAGAGCAGTTCGCAGCCGAAGAATAAGGGTGGAGAAACATTAGTTATTATTCCTGGAGATGTAGCTTATTGTTCAACCCATAATGAGACATGCCTTCACGTCTCAAGAGAAGATTCGGAATGGG
>JAPFFP010000099.1:6629398-6641292 GCA_026153255.1 Solanum medicagineum
TATAAATGTTTACTAAATCATAAAAGAGTAGTTCTTCATTTAAATATACTTATCATGTTTGTACTTTATTTGATTTTGAATGTATTAATTTAGATACTAAGTTTAATTTAAATTTGAAGTTGTCAAATTATATTTTGATTTAAAAAAAATTTTTTAATCCAATTGACATATATTTACATTATAATATCATTTTACTTTGAAATTAATCAAGTCAAATCTAATTAAGTATAAGGAGATAAATTTTTTTTCCGAGTTAGTGTAATATTATTGTTCTTTTGTCTAGATATAAATGATTAAATAATTTTCTTAACAAGTTATCTCTTTTATTATATTAATAAATCTCATAGAAATATTATATTGTAAGAAATTTGAGTTTTCACAAACGTTATATTTGTGAAAAACGTCAATAAAATAATTATTTTAAATACAGAAAGTGAACTATCACACTGGACATATTTTAAACATGTAACCTATTAGTTATAACCAATTACATAAACAAAATAAATTTAAACATATACTAATAAAAATGACAAATGCATAATTATAATTAAAATTTTAGATTATCAACCAACAATGAAAATAAAAAATATATATACATGCCAAAAGATGAATTGACATGTAACTATATATAGTATAGACAAAAAAAATATTTACAAAAAGAATTAAAAATTTAATTTTAAACAGAAAAGTATGAAATACGCTCATAATTCGAGTCTATATGTTATCTAATTTCATAATTTTTTTTAATAGTGTAGATACTATTCTATATGAAAATAAATAAATAAATATTATGGAGACAAATAATTTTCTATTAGCAGTTAAGGTATACTATATGCCGAACTTCATGTTTATATTTTTTGATTTTAAAATCTACTGGATCAACTAATTTAAAAATATTGATATTTGAGATAGTAACGCAAATGTTTCAATAATTAATGCCAACAAAATATACGTCAAAGTGCTATAATAATATGTTTTACGAATAATTTTTTTTTTTAAAATAGACAAAATAACGAGACATATTAAGCCCAATTACGAGCCTTAAACTATCTAATATATAGAGACAGATAGACAGACATAGAGCTACAATGTGGTTGAAGTTCTCTAAATTGCAATGATTTGTTTTGATAATCAAGGGATCTGTTATATAATTAAGTGGAACTTTCTTTCAGCTTCAATTCATCAAAACTGATATTAATTTCTTTGATTTGATATTTTATGGTATGCACATAATTACAAAATTTTAGCTCAGCGTTAGTAGTTAAAACAACCGTTATTGTTGGTAATCAAAATTAAGGAGATTCCACTTTTTCATTTTGATCAAAACACTTGTAATTCCTTCCCTAAGTTTGCTTTACCTATTTGGTATTACACCGCTATATTTAAATTAAATTTGCTGTTTTAGACTTGATTCTTTTCGTTTAATAGTTGTGTGATAACTATTTGTGTGCAAATCAATTAATTTTTATCAAATATTTTTATTTTTTAATTGTATGAATAACGAGTCATTTTATCTATCAAGATTTTAGATAGTCGTGAAAATTGTGAATTACTTATGAGTTAGGCAACAGCATGTTATTGAGAGATGAGAGATCACCAAAGCTTTTGATTGTAATTTGCCTCTAATTAAGGTGATGATGGATATATGACATTTTAACAACTTTGACAATGGGCATCATGGGATTCCATGTGCCCTGCTGTTTAGGGACCTCCTACTCTTGTTTCTTTGAATTCTCAAAAGTTATTTTTGTGTGTAAAACTTTATTATGTGTCTCACTAATTAATTGTAAAAAAAAAATTTTGGTCTAACAAAATAGTAAATCTAAAATTTACACCTTTGTTTTTAGGGGTGTGCAAAAATCGAATCGACCGACAAATCAAATCAATAAAAACATTATTGGATTATTAGGTTATCGTTTTTAATGATTTAAAAAAGCTATTGGCTTATTAGTTAAGACTATAATAATTTACTATTTTACCCTTTTGTAAATATTAGTAACTTAATAGTAATAAGACACTATAACAATACTTTACATATTTTAATCTTTACAATACATTAGTTATTCACTTTATATTTTAGTTTGTCATTTAACTAATTATAGCTTTTGCAAGTTTGTAAATATAGTCTTCGTACTCTATCTGCTTTTTATTAATGCAAATTCTCACTATCATTCTTATCGGGTAAATCGCAAACCAAACTGTTAAGGACTTAAAATCCGATAAATCGAAAATCCATAAAAAATTATTTTATTGGTTTAGCATATTTAAAAATCGATAAATCAAATTGATAATGTATAAAATCGAACCGAACTGATCTATGCACACCCTCCATAATTTTAAATCCTCTTTTGTTGGGATTAAAAGAAAAACAATTAATCTGATTTAATGATTTTTTTATTTTTTATTTTTTTGTATGGAAGATTAGATACATCATCATGTATTTATCAATTGGACGCATATATCTTGCATTAAGTGACTCTTCGTTCGTCCCATTTGTTATGCCACTTTTTTCTTAGTTCCTTTTTTTTAAAAAGAAACCAACAGATTTATACATTTAAAAATAAATAAACTTTAAATTTTCTTTATTCTTGAGAACATACTTTTATAATTACAGAAAGTTATTATCATAATATAAAAAAATTGTTTCTTTCTGAAAAACTCCGTACTATGCGTAATGAAAATGGGGGGAATAATATCACATGTATATATGAACCTACTTTATTAGATTGAAGTAGGGTTGTTTATGATTATGGTTAAAAAATTAAATTAAATTGCAAGTTGAATTAAATTAATTAAAAAAATTAATATTTGATTTCGATTCTGGTTTTGATTTTGGTTTTGGTTCTGATTTTGCTAAAAAAAATTACAAAAATAACCAAACAGAACTATAGATAATTTATAAATATTTTATTAGATTTTAATTAACTTAAATCTTTAGCTTTATCATTTGTATTTGAAAATTTTCTTGTTAGCATTTTAATTTGGTATATAATTTTCTTGCATCCCTTCCTTGAGATAGTTATTTGATTGTTAAGCTTGGATTTTTTTTCTTATAAAGATTTGATCTTTGATGTATAACGACTTCAGTATTGTTTAACTAAATCACTTTATTCGTGTATGATAACTTTAGTATTACTTAACTAAATTACTTTATTCGTCTAATAATAACTCTATTGCTTAATTGAATCCACAATAGCTTTTTGTGGATTGTTCATGTACTAAGTGTCTGTGTTTGTGTCTATCGAAATGTGTATGTCATCAACAAACTTACTGCTTCAAGCCAAAAAGAAAAAACTTAATCAAACCAACAATAATCAAACTGACTATTTTTTTTTCTTTGATTTGATTTTAGAAATTTAAAAATCGATTAAATGAATTTTATTATAATTTTAACCAATATTCAATCTATAGCGAACCACGGACACCTCTAGATTGAAGTACACCCACCTTTCACCTCTAATGATATTGATAAATGGCAAGTCTATAATTACACGTTTGCTAATAATTAAAAATAACCTAGTTTGTTAGCAATTAATTAGTGGTACTTGATTATTAAGAAATTGAAAGTCAACTTAATTCATCCATAGGCTTCAGGTTGATAGCAGTAACTTGTCGATAATTATAAGATTAACTTTGCTGAACCGATGGCATAACCACTCTCAATCTACTTTTCTAGGGGTGGTTTTAGTAAGGGCTCAAATAGCACTTAGTTAAATAGCTTTCAACAACAATAAAATATTCAGTGAAATTCTATAAAATAGAGTTTGGAAAAGATAAAGTGATGCATATCTTTCACTACCCATAGAGGTAGAATTAGAAAGATTATTTCCGAAAGACTTTCAGTTCAATTGCATCAATTCTAAGTAAAAGAAAAAACAAAAAACAGTGAAAAAAGCATAATGACTACTAAGAAAAGCAATATAAAGTCTATAAGAGCAAAATAATAATGATATCAAAATAATGTAATAATTGAAATATAATAAATAATACTCCATAAGGCAAGAATTACAAGGGCACAACTAGTCCTACACCATATATTAAACCTCGCAAGACAAGACAACATTGTTCCTATTACCCTTCCACCCTGATACACGACCTTCATTTTTTTCTGTCTAAAATCATATTCTCCACAAATATATTAAACAAAATATTATGATGTACATATAAAAAAATGCTATGTTCCAGTGGCACAAGTTAAATTTTTTACTAACAAAAAGTGAATAATATTACTAGAGTGTTGGTTAATGACCCCTTAGGAGGATTTCTCAAGAACTTGTGATGAATAAATCAGAAAGCAAGTGATTTTGGATGTCAATAACATTAATTATGCTTTTAAATTGTTAGAAAAACATGTATTGTTTCTCTATGCTCCTGAAATTATAAAAAAATTAACGACTAATGAATAATTTAACATCAATTGTAGTTCTACTTCCGAGCCTCTTTACCATTTTTGGTGCTCAGGTATTCAAAGAAATAAAACCAAATTAATTTGGATATAAATCAGCATTATCAAGATGAATCATTTAATTTACGTCATTCAGAACTCATGCTTAAGTTTAAGGGAAATTACATATATACGCAAAAAAAGTATAAAGTAATAAAAAAAATAATCCATCTTTTATTTACATAAAAAAATAGCCCCAAATCAGTGAAACTATACATGACTATACAATATAATTTGTCAAAAGTTATAAAAAGTATATACTACTATACAATGTATATTACTTATACCTGAGCTATACACTGCATATACATTATGATACACAAATATATACTGACCATACATGCCTATACAGACGTATTTGTTATAGCTGTTATTTGAGATATTCAATCGTTCAATCATCTGTATTCTCAATATATTTTCTTTCCAGTAAACTTCAGGTTTACTCCAATTTGTGTTTCGATCATAACAACTCCTTATATTGCGATCTAGAATGAATGATGCTACCATATATAAGCTCTTCGAGATAAATATTTGATTGCTCTTCAATATGATGTATACATGAATTGAATTGCCTTCCTATTTATCGAAGAAAAGAAATTGTTGCCTGACTTTTCAGGAAGTTGTTGGCAAGTTGTCTGCTTGAGCTACTTGTAAACTGTCTGTTTAAACTACTTGCAAGGTGTCGGCTTGATTTTAAACTTATCTGACATCTTCAGTGTGATGTATTAATTACATAAATTATACTATCCATAGTAGTCATTAACTAAATGCAAAAATGACGAAAATAGCCCTCAAACACATTGCAAAATCTAGCCTGGACACTCTTATCCCATATTATTCTCACCATAAACAGAAAATAGAAAAGGGAAACCATGTCATAAGGTCCACATTAGGTGAAATGAAATCAAACCTAATTCCCATTTCTCTACTTTCATTTCATCACTATAAATAATCAGTAATTTGAACATTATATGCCCAAACAAAACATTGTTTCATTTGTCCATAATATATCACTTTGGCCTCTTTGCACAATTGAAATTAAGGTAGATATTGTTCTCTAGCTAGTTACATTTCTCTGCTTGGACTCTTCAAAAATGTCAATTGGTGCATCCCGGATTCTCTACAAGTTTAGATGGTCCGACATGGATACGGCATCAATTATGGAGTGTCTGAGCAACTTAGATATTTTCCTTAATTTAGCTGATCAGAACTAACAATTGTTATCCATCTTAAATTTCAGTTAACTTAATTCTATGTTGTCATTTCAAATTATTCTACATGGATTTCTTCTCTGGGTTTCCATGGGTTTCTTGATGCCTATTGGGATTCTTATTATAAGAATGACAAATAGACATGAAGAATGTGGAACAAGGCTAAAGATTATTCATGCTACTTTACAGGTAATTAATTTATCCCTTTTTTAACTTGTTTCCCTATGAATGTGGAAAGGGTCAGAACTGCTTTTCTTTGGCATGATAAAAACAAGTATCTCAACAGTTGCCATAGTTATTACTCTGTCTGTTCCATTTTTCGTGGCACTGTCTTTTTTACCAATTCGTTCTCAAAAATATTGATGCATGATTACGATTACATTTGCCAATAATTTAACTTTAAACTTTTGATTTTACCTTTAGTAATATCTTTTACGAGTAGTATTAAAGATAACCGTTTGTTTTATCATGTGATACTCCATTTACATAAAATTCTCAGTAAGACTCTTCTTTTTTATTGCAGGCACTATCTTTTCTCCTTGTAACAGTAGCAGCAATCATGTCAATAGGAAACTTTGACAACTCTTTCACAAATAATCACCAAAGGATTGGCTTAGCTGTTTATGCTGCCATATGGCTGCAAGCAGCCACTGGGATTATTAAGCCTGACAGGTAAGCAGCACTGGAAGATCCTATTTGTGCAAATCTTTTGAAGTTACAAGTGTTGTTCTGTACAGGGAAAGCAAAGGAAGGAGTATATGGTTTTCAGTTCACTGGCTTCTTGGAGTGACAGTTTCTTTACTGGGAATTATCAACATATATACAGGTTTACAGTCGTATCACACAAGAACAATGAGTAGCACAAGTGTTTGGAACCTGGCTTTTACAGTTGAGATTGTTGTTATCCTCTTCATCTACCTGCTCCAAGAAAAATGGCCCTATATAAAGCAAATCAGGAGTGAATTTAGTCAATGAAACAGAAATGATGAACATCTTCAATAGATGAGAAGAAAGAATTGTCACTCATGTCATCATCAGAGCCATGATAAATCTTACACACAACCAAATCATTAACATTGAATTCTTTCCAACCTTGTTACAATTTCAGTAACAAATATGTGAGTTTTGTATTGCTATCATTGTAGAGTGTCATATACAGCATATAATACAAGAGAGTTTGTGCACTATCACTGATTCAATGTAGAGTATCATCTACAGTGTATAATACGAGAGATTTTGTGTACCATCAATGTAGAGCATCCTATACGGCATATAATATGAGAGATTGTGTGTACTATTAATGTAGAGCATATTATACAACAAACAATATGAGAGATTTTGTGTCCACTTCTCCGCCTTACATGTTCTGTCTAAAATTCAACTAGCAAAAAAGATAACTCAAACCCTCTAAAAGCTAACTGATGAGGGTAATGATCATATGTCTGTAATGCATTGTATCGCCCATAATAGGTCCCGTTCTTCTACTCTTTCTCGGAAGTCAATGACTATCCATTATATCTGCAGTCTGCAGTTGATCTGATGATACACTAAACAGAATTGGCTTCACTATCATGAGAGGATTCACAATATACACAGCTTGTTCTAATCAGCACTAGTTCTTGTGGTGACACCTTGGATGGAAATGGACGCTCAAGCAAGAGAAAAATGCCCCCAGTGGATCATCACCTTTTGCTAAGATCACTTGTTGCTATGTAATACTGTACATATGCAACAATAAGTACAGTAAATCTACAACTTCAAATTACCATTCATCTCAAGTGTTAACAAGGACCTACACAAACTTACATAGTTTCACTATATTAGCAACAGAAATATTCAATAAATCTGCAAGTATTTATAGAAGTGATGGAAATAACTGCACCTAGCTCATCTCAGCTTCAATTCCTAAAATGAAGGAGTGAAAGGATGACAAATGCTCCAGTTGTAGCAAAGAAATAAAGTACCTCTGAGATACTTCATCCCCCATAGGCTTGTCTTCTGGTGTTTCGCTTCTGTGAAATAGTTAAGAACTTGATACTGACCTTCTTCAGATTCTTACCCAAGGGAATTCTGAAGCATCATCGCAATCTGCAACCAACTTAGTCAGCTGATTCCAAACTGTACTTTTATAAAGCTACTATCACTTTCATAACCTGGTCAAGGATCAAGTACTAACAGTCATGAATAACTGAAGGGTAAATTGACACTCAACAATGACAGCCAAATAGGAAGAAAAGATGGCAAGTTGACTTGAAGTCTTGCTATAACTCCTTGAGGAGAGAGGAGTAAGGACAATGGGGATAATGAATGGGCCAAGGACGATGGTTCCAATTCAGATGTTGACTGGAAAAACAAAATAGAAACTTCTTTCCTAAAGATATTTTTTCATAGAAGATTTTTCCTTTTTCTCCAAGTATAGATTTTTATTATAATAAAATAATGATTGTTCTTGTTTCTTCTCTTTCCAACAGCTATCGTGCTATCTTTGGATCCAGTCCATGTATTATTGCATCACTATTTTTTACAATATCTTAGATCCTAGTTGCCCGTGGTTGTATCTACTCTATGTTTTCAAGATCAGTTTGTTTGTATAGATCAGTGTGAAGTAGTAATCAACTAGGTTTGACAATACAGGATTAAACATCAGAAAGAAAATATAAAGATGAATTATTTTGGGGCTTATAATTTACTAAGAAAGAGAAGGAAACAAAGTGAATGCTATGGCAAACATAAGACAAGATAACCGCGCACTACCCATGTTAATTCAAAAAAAGATAAGGGCAAGATATTGGTAAAATGATTTAAGCTGACTTATCACATGTAATAAACTTCACCAATGTCAGAGTCTAATACTGAGCATATACACAGACACTTTTCTTCTCTTAGACAAAACATGTCTTTCCTAAGGTGAGAAATTCCAACCAACTCATATACACCATTCTGTAATCCTGATAAAGAATATGTCTTGGTATTGAAAGGAACTTACATCTTCAACCATTTCCCAGTGATCGATGATGTTGTTCATCATCCTGCATGTTTTTGTGTCCATCTATAATGTAACATTAGTTGTAGCTACTTGCAGCCCAGACAAGAGGACCAGGACTTAACAGTAAAACCTTCTGAGTAATTTACACACTTTTATCAAGCATTTTGAGATGAAGACAACGAGTTAACGTAAAGTAAGACATACTGCTCATAAACATTACCTGCCTTTGATCAACAAGTTGGTATTAATACTTGATTAACTATGTTGAGCATCTCTCAGTCATACTGCTGTTAACTTCTTCCTCAAGTTGGAAGCTACATTCTCACCCCGTATCTATGGAGTACCATGGGTATGTGCTCAGCTAGCATGTAAGATAAGCCTTTTAACGAAGCATTCACCTGAAGGATGAGTCCCTTGAGATGGAAAACTGGAGTTTACATGATCCGTGCAGCCTGCACAATGAAATCCTCCTGCAAAACCAAAGGCCTTTATTGTGCAAGAGCACCTTTGATACAATTACGTTGAATTCATGTGGTCCTTTGCTGTCACTCTACCCAATTCAAGCATAAAATATCAAAGAAATATGACAATATGGGAAGTAATCAATCAAACACAAGTATGATATGTTTTTTATAACTTCAGGTTGAGGTTGCCACAGAATAATTTATTCAACCCTTAAAACTAAATGCTTCCCTTCCCATACTTCATTGACATGCTGAATCCTTCCCACTGCTTCATCTGTTTCAAAATTCCCCATTATGCAACATCCCTTTCTCTAAGTTAGACAGAATTTGATCTATCACCAATAATTATCACAAGAACACTTCCCATTGGCAAAAATAAAATCTGGTTTTTCACAACAATGGTGGTGCCAACACCAACTTGTTTGGGCCTGAGGCATATTAGGTGGTGGTGGTGTCTCAGCCACTTTGTGCGCACAACTAATTCATGTGGTACCTGTTGCTTCCCACCAATGCAAGTACATGTGTAACTCTGTCCACCAAGCTTAGACAAATGGGAAGAAATCACCTAACAATTTTTTGCCTCCGCAGAGATTTGAAGTTCTGAAACCCGGTTCCCATGGTCCCCTTCCAACGTCCTTGACCAATAAGCAAGTGCACAAAATGACGAAATCTACAGTTGTCTCATAATATTATTTGTCTACCAACAACTTGGATACATGACTACATTGGGTTTGATATTCTTAGATCTCCTTATATTCGCCATATTCCTTTTATTTCATTGTGTCATTTGCTGTCATTCAAGCCGATTCATGTCACAAAATGTTATGGAAATATAGCAAGTAATTCAAACCACACCAAGATTATGGCATGCATTACTAAATTCATGTTGAGGTCCTCGCGAGAATACTTGATGCAACACCCTTCCACACTAATTGCTCTCTCCCGTTACTTCAGACATGACTTGCTTGAACCTTTTCCATTGCTTCATCTGTTTCTTCAAGTTAGACTGCATTTGATCTATCACCAGTAATCGTTACATGAACAGTTTCCATCAGTGAAATGATGAAATCTGTTGGAGTCTCGTAATACTATTTGTCTACCAACAACTTGTGATATGTATCTGAAGGCAGAGTGACAGTCGCCACAAACTCGAAGGTTTTTCATTATTCTTATTGGCATATCTGATTTCCGTGTAAGAACAAAGGCAACTGCAAGTCTTTCACTATGGTAGCTGAGGAGTTCTTCCTTATTCTCCAGTTCAAGATCATACAAGGCATATTTAATCTGTGGTACATACCCTGCATCCCTAATCCTCTTGTGCAGTTCCTTAAGTTTTTCATAAATTGCATGTTTATCTGGATGTGATTGATCACCAGCTACAAAAACATGAACACCATCTCTCATGCTAACCCAGCTGCATCCAGCTTCTTTCCTTACTGTTGCTTCTCGCATTGCACGCCGAGCCTCTGCCACATCCTCCCACTTCCCTCCTGAAGCATACATATTTGCAACAAGCACATAATTCACAGCATTATGAGGTTCCAACTCTAGGAGCATATGAGCAGCCTTCCTACCTAAATCTGTTTTACGACTGCTTGCTCGACCACAGGCTCCAAGCACAGTCCTCCAGATAAGTGCATTGGGCTTTAATGGCATATTATTGATGAAGTCCTCCAATTTATTCATCTGCCCTGCTCGTCCCAGGATATCAACCATGCATGAGAAATGTTCAATCCGGGGTGTCAGACCATATTGTTTGCTCATAGAATCAAAGTAGTCCATTCCCTGCTCAACAAATCCCACGTGACTACAAGCTGATAAGACACCAACAAATGTGACATGGTCAGGTGTTTGACCATCCAACTTCATTTTTGTAAAAAGCTCTAGTGCTTTATGTCCATGTCCATGCCGTGCATAACCAGATATCATCGAGTTCCATGAATACATATTACGTACAGGCATTAAATCAAAAAACCTTGAAGCATAATCTATTCTTCCACATTTGGCATACATGTCAACAAGAGCACTGCCAACAACAATGTCAGATTCTAAACAGGCTCTAATTGCACAAGCGTGAGCTTCCATGCCATGCTCCAATGTTGCAATTGAGGCACTTGCACTGAGCACAGAGGCAAATGTGAAGCCATCCAATTTCCACCCCTTGTGCAGCATAAGCCAGACTAAGTCCATGGCTTTTGGTAAGACCTCATTGTGTAAATATCCGGAGATCATTATATTCCAACTTAGATCATCCTTCCTGTCAGACATCCCAGAAAATATGTTCTCACACTCATCCATTTGCCCGCACTTGCCATAGCAAGCAAGAAATGTGTTTTCAATAGAATTAGCATGCATTGCATTAGATTTTAGCGCCAGAGCATGGATTTGACGAACAAGACCAAGAAGAGAAAGAGATGATATTGCTGAAAGGACATTTATAAATGTCACATTGTTAGGACTCCATCCAGCACACATCATCTGTATGAAGTGCTCTATAGCTTCAGAAATAGATGTCTCAGAATCACCTAATGCACCAATAATGGTATTCCATGAAATTAGATCATGTTCTGGCATCAAGCTAAACAATTTCTTGCATTCAGTCACACATCCAGTATCAGCATATAAAGCTAGAAGAGTATTAGACACTGAAACATCAAAATCAAGTCCTAGCTTTATCACTTCACTGTGCAGTTGTTCCCCCAACCTTATCCAATTCAGGCTTCCACAGGAACTCAAAGCACTTATCAGCGAGTAATTTGAAGCCATCAAACCTGTTCTTCTCATAGTTT